>PKML01036372.1:313564-374459 GCA_002933935.1 Eutrema yunnanense
TGCGTCTATTGCCTCATTCCATTTTGGCCAATCATTTCTTTGTGTACACTCTGCAATAGACGTTGGTTCATGATCCTCATTTTCATTTATAACATCAAGCGCTACATTGCATGCAAAATTTTCATCGACGTCGATTTGCTTTCGGTTCCATTTCATTCCAGACATGACATAACTAATTGAGATCTCTTCATTCTCAGGTACCTGACTTTCTTTGTTTTTCATGTCTATGGTCTCTTTCAGAGATCCATCAATATTATTAGCATCCTCGGTTTCACCATTGCCAATTTCTGCTCCTTTTCTTTTCCGAGGATTCTTATCTTTGGAACCAATAGGTCTACCACGCTTTAAGCGTGCCTTAGACTCTCTAGCAGCTTGATTTTGTCCTTCTTGGACATCAATTCTAATCGGAGCATTTTCAGCTGGTATGTGTGACTTTGTCACCTTATTTGGGTCAGAGAATGAGTCTGGCAACTCATTTGCTAAGCTCTGTAAATGAATTATCTTTTGGACTTCTAAATCACATTCTCTAGTCCGAGGATCAAGATAAGACAATGATAATTCATTCCAGCGAATTTCCTTTTCCAGCTTATTATTTTCTCCCCCTAATGTTGGAAAGACTGATTCATTAAAATGACAGTCTGCAAATCGAGCCTTAAATAAATCCCCCGTGGATGGCTCTAGAAACTTAATTATCGATGGAGAATCGAATCCAACATATATTCCCAACCTCCTTTGAGGTCCCATCTTAGATCGCTGTGGTGGAGCAATTGGAACATACACGTCACTTCCAAAAACTTTCAGATGGGAAATATTTGGTTCATGACCCAAAATCAATTGTGATGGGGAGAACTTATGATTACTCGTTGGCCTGATGCGAATTAATTCTGCCGCATGTAATATTGCATGTCCCCAAACAAAGATTGAGAGTTTTGATTTCATAAGTAATGGTCTAGCAATCAACTGCAAACACTTAATTAGCGATTCAGCTAAACCATTTTGTGTATGAACATGTGCTACCGGATGTTCAACACTTATCCCAATGGACATGCAATAATCATTAAAAGTCTGAGACGTGAATTCACCAGCATTATCAAGGTGAATTGCCTTTAGGGGAAAATATGGAAAATGTGCTCGTAATCTAATCAATTGAGCAAGTAGCCTCGCAAACGCCAAGTTGCAGGTCGATAACAAGGATACATGTGACCATCTAGTCGATCCGTCAATAAGAACCATAAAATATCTAAAGGTTCTAAACGGTGGGTGAATCGGCCCACAAATATCTCCTTGTATCCTTTCCAGAAAACTAATCGATTCAGAATTTATCTTTGCTGGTGAAGGCCATATGATAAGCTTGCCTAAAGAACATGCAGCACATGAGAAGTCGTTAGGACGAATCTCATGGTTCTTTAATGAATGCCCACATAAATTCATTATTATTTTTCGCATCATTATCGAACCGGGATGGCCTAACCGGTCATGCCAAACGCTTAAGTTTTCAGAAAACTTTTGGTTTACTGTGGCATTTCCCTCAATTGCACTAATCTTAGTATAGTACATTCCTGTGGAGAGTGCGGGTAGTCTTTCCACAATATTTTTAGAGCCTTGGGAAATACTAGTGATATGAAGATATTCATCACTTCGCTCTCTCATACTCTCAATATGATATCCATTTCTGCGGATATCTTTAAAACTCAAAAGATTTCTCTTAGACTTGGGAGAGTATAACGCATCATTGATTTCAAATTGCTTTCTCATCGGCAATAACACATATGCTCTTCCAGAGCCTACAATTATCTTTGCACTACCCGATACAGTGCTCACACTAGCCTCTTTCATTATCAAATGAGAAAAATATCTCTTATCTTTCAGAATGGTGTGGCTAGTCGCACTGTCTGCCAAACATAAATCTTCACCATTCATTGTTCTTCAAATAGATAAAATAAGATGAATCATAATCATAATAAAATAAATAAAATCAAATTCAACCATGCAACAAATTCATAGAATAAAAATAAAAAACCAAGCAACAAAGTTTTGAATGGAAATAAAAATCATAACTAAAACAATAACGAATCTATAAATCACTTCTTCTCAGCATGGGCAACGAAATTAGTAACTTCCAGGTGGGTCGTATCACCATAATCAAAATCATCTTCGCCATCTTCGTACACCAAATTTGTTTCCACCTTCTTTCTATTTTGTTTCAATGATTGTTGATAAAGATCAAGAAAATGCTTTGGTGTACGACACATACGAGCCCAATGGTATTTTCCTCCACATCGGTGATATTTATTCTCATATGTTTCTTTCTCTTGCTTGTTACCATCTTTCTTTTCCCATTTCTGGTGAGAATAAGGTTTCTTGAAAGAAACTCGACCTCGACCAAATTTGTGTCCACGACCACGACCACGTCTATAGCCACTTCCTCGACCATTATTATTGGCGTAGTTTTGTTATATCCTATCATAGGATGTCACATTCGCTTAAGGGAATGGAGCTGAGCCAGTTGGATGTAAACCATGATTTTTCAGGGTATTCTGCTCGTTATTCTGCTCGATATTCTGCTCGTTATTCCATGATTTTCCAGGGTATTCTGGACGTAAACCTCGAGCTCGTTATTCTGCTCAGCTACGAGGAGACAAGATATAAGTTGGTAATACTTCTGGAATCCCTTTTCAGGGTATTGTGTCTGTAAGACAACATTCTTTGCATGAAAAGTAGAGAATGCCTTCTCTAGCATTTCAGCATCCGTGACTTTCTCCCCATATATTTCCAATTTGGATGTAATCCGGAACATGGTTGAGTTGTATTCACTCACAGACTTAAAGTCTTGGAGTCTCAGATGAATTCACTCGTAACGAGCTTTAGGTAAGATCACAGTTTTTAGGCGATCATACATTTTCTTCAGATTGTTCCAAAGAACTTCTGGATCTTTCACGGTCAGGTACTCGTTTTTAAGGCCTTCGTTGAGGTGATGACGAAGAAATATCATAGCCTTAGCTTTATTCTGACTTTTGACTTTATTTCCTTCGGTGATTGTATCACCAAGCCCCTTTGCATTTAGATGAAACTCATCATCTAATGCCCATGCCAAATAGTTGTCTCCAGTGATATCAAGAGCCCCAAATTCAAGGCTTGTAAGATTCAACATAGTTTACTAAAATATTAAGAAAATTGATCAAATTTCATAGAAGTATGATAATGGACTAAGATTCAACTATTATGTTCAAAGTTCATTTAGAAGTTTAGATTGAAAAACATTTAATGTGCTATCTTTAAAACATGCACTGATGTATGAGACACAAAACATATGACTTTAACTAGTATGATTTAATTCAAAAGTCAAATTAATATTTATAAGAAATTAATCTAATCTTTAGTATTACTTACATATTTAGACAAACTGTGGATTATCTAATTATTTTAATATAAATATGTTATATGATGATAACGTGTTGTATGATGACGATACCAATGATTTTAACATATAAAGCAACGATTCTATTATACCTAACGACATATTTATGTGCTATATTATATTAATTGATAAATCACAAGTTAAGTTAAACAAATCATGCTAAATCAAAAACCCTAATTGATTTAAAAACACGTTTGATTTATAAATAAAGATTCAGTGTCTAATAAATTTTAACAAAATCCTTGAGTCAATATCAAAATCGATTATTCTAGATAAACATCGATTACCATCCATTTTATAAACATGATATGAGGAGACATAGTCTACCATATAATCATATGATCGTGGAAGCATAGCCTACCATAATGATTGTTTTGGAAAAAGGCATCGCTTATCATTCCGGAATAATATAAACATAGACATAAATTAAATATCACATCGATAATTATTCTAGATAAGTATCGTGAATCCATATTACAAATCATGAGTCGATAATAAACATGATTTGAAGTAGGATTAGATTTATAACCATCCTCGCTATAATAATGATATGAGGAGGCATAACCTACCATAACGATCAGTTTGAGGACGGTATAGCTTATCATCCCGGAATAATACATACACATAAACATAAATATAACGATAAATTAAATCTCACATTTTTGGTGTAAGAACAGATCGAGAGACTATCATGCTGATAACGTGTTGTGAATAAAAGAGAGAGAGGAAATTATTATTGTATTATTCCATGAATAAAGAGATATATATATATGTTTACATAGACTTGGAGAGCCAGCTGAATAAGGAGAAATAATGAAATATAGAATATTCTAAACCTCCTAGGATATGGACCTTATAATGGGCATCCATATATTTAATTCATAACACGAAGTGATTTGAGCTGTGGTTCAATGCTCATTTTTTGTTGTCGTTTTGTTTATTGAAAACGATATAATCTGATTGGTTCGTGAAATTAATCTAATCTGATTGGTTAGTTCATAATTAAATAAGGCAATATTTCGTAATTAATTCCGTAATTAAAATAAAAGAAGAAGATATGGATCAGAATCGGACCTGAAAAGAAAGCAGCCCAAACCAGTTTTGTTGGTCTACAATATAATATATACATGGCGGTCGATTGTTTTACAAAATAATATATGGTGGTTGATTCACTCAGAGTTTAACCCTAAGAGTAATTACCGCAAGAGCATAGCTGACGAAGTAGTAATGTAGGGATCAAATCCACATAGACCAAATACAACACTATGAGAATACAAGATGAAAGTAAATCTAAGACGAATGATGTTTGTTTGTGGATTGTAACTTTTAAAACTAAGAATAATGAATGAAACGATGTAAATTCAATATTTATTATATGCTTCTCTTAGATTTAAGTGGGGCTATTTTTGGCGTTGGAGATTTAAAAATTGAGGTAGCGAGCGATGGAATCGAAAAGAAGTACACAATATATTTTCATCAAATTAATGGACGCTGAGTAATTATAAAATTCAAGCTATTTGGTTTTGTTCTACGTCGAGGATGATGTAATGTATATTTGAAATGATCAAACCTACTTCATGAATTTGTGAATATATAGATTGTATGGTATTATGTCGTGCAAATGAGGATATTGCCAAAGACTTTAACGATCAATGGAGTGTTATTCGAACATATGGTATAGTTTGTGTGTTAAGATTTTGGTTGTTTGAGGAAGATGAAGGTATATTTGGCATATTATATGGGTTTTACTGTTTGCATATTTAGCTTTTTAAAACCAATTATACTTTAATAATGTATATATTGATTTTATCGTTACATTTAGATATCAACGGAAATGCAAGACTTTTGGTTAGATCATTCTCTGGATGTTCCCAATTTATGTTAGATCCTAAGATAAAAGAAGCTGTTGATTTCCAAAAGTAGCAAGTCCTTGTTTTTACATTTTCGTTTAGTATTATATATATTAAGATTTCACTCACAGTTATGATTCTTTTTACTGGTTTTTGTTGAAGACAGACCGTGAATCGGTGATTGATTAATAATTAAAGGATGTTGATGAGTTTAAGGTAACGTAAAGATTGTTTTTATGAAAAATTGATTTGTGTATTTTTGTTTATTTACTGTGTTGGATCTTTATTTTGTAGATGACTATGTATTCGGAAATGATCCATGTGCGATCTTTTATGGTTGTGTTCTTTTTTTTTTTAATTATCTCTGCTATCAAACGGATGTATTTTGAACATACCCTAATTCCAGTTGTATTATCGAAGACTTCGATCCGAAACTTAATGGTTAGTTTTAATGTTATTTATTTACGTATCGACTTCGTTTTATATTGCGTGTTTGGTGTTTTTATATTTATCTGCGACATAACATGATGATGACTTAGGCTGCTCTAAAACCGTTTAGGCCGATTATTTGTTTGTTCGTGAATTGTTCTCCAAGTTAAAGATGCATAATCTAATCTTCCTTTTAAAACGTTTAGTAATAATATCGTCTTACTTTTATTTGTGTTATTGTTTGTGTTTTCGCTATTGTTCTTAAATCAAATAATATTTTTATGATTATGTAAGAACATTCATTGTTTCTGATAAGTTATTACGAAGAGTTGCGATATTTCCTTATTTCAATGAATCTACAAAGGGAAATATAAACATTCACGAATAAATCGTCATCAATAAGCATCTCTATATCAAAATCTTACTTATATATAATCTAGACAATTGACCAAAGTTGAATATATTAGTTTATTATTCCACTATTATGTTAATCTAATTATAAACATTTTTAGAGGAGATTACTATACAAGATGATGTAGGAGGAGGTTTTTCCTGTTTTATGAGTGCTCCACCAATGGATGAAGTTTCAAATTATCGGGCCAAGTAAGCAAGTTAGATTTATGAGCTAAATTTTTTTATTTGAAATAACTTCTAACAAGACTTATGTATTTATTTTACCTTTTAATGTTAATTTTAGGATTTGGGAGAAGATAAGGAACGAGACACGTGTGCAATAACTTCACAAGTTAGAGATCACTACAAGAAAACTGTCTATTTCCAACGAAAATTTACGACCGTTTTAAATCGATGTAACTTTACGACTAAATTACGACGAATTTACGACGAAATATGTGTTCGATGTAAAATCGTCGTAAANGATTTTTTTTATCTATTTTGGATAATTAGACATTGTTTCCTTTTGAATTTAGATAGAACATTTAGACAGTTGATTATAATGTCAATTAGAATGTTCTTTAATAATGGCCGATTATTCATTGGTTCATGATTTGCTCTCCAAGTTAGTAATGCATAATTTAATCTTCTTTTTAAAACTTTTAGTAGTAATATCGTCAATTAGATAGTTTTACTAAGAAATTTTAGAAAAAGTCACGCCCGCGCATGGCGCGGGCTACCACCTAGTTATATTATAAACCACATATATGTGGATCCTAATCTAGTATGATATAAAAGTATTGTTTTTAGTCTTATCATACGCCTTATTACGTCTCTGAAGCCCGCGCAGGTCGCAGACCATATCACTAGTAGAATAATTAAAAGAAATGGAAAAAACACTTGATCCAAATACGTTTGGTTTGGTTTGATGATGAGTCGGTTTGATAATCTCTTGTCGACTAACTTGGTTGAACTTTTTATATGTTTATCAATACTACCACCGGAAAGAACCTTGTCCTCATGAAGGTTCATGTTTCGATCCCTCCTTGGATAGTTGGATGTGCCGAGACCTGAGGGCTGGTTCCAATGCTAATGACCCAATACCACGACGTGCATGGTTGCAACTCCCATGCTGTAGGTGTTTCTCGATTCTTTAGCATCGTAATTACAGAAATTTAAGTCTGTTGAAATAGGTAAAACAAAGCTACCATCAAAACGTCATATAACAAATTTACTATAGAGAATAATAAATATGCTATAACTATTGTTTAAATCTGCCGTAAGCCTAGTAACTTTATCATAACAATTAAAAAAAAAAAGTATGTCGTAATAGATAAAACAAGTTTACCATCAAAACATAAGCCTTATAACTCTATTGTAACAACACACATTTAAGTCTGCGCAATAGATAAAACAAGTCTACCATCAAAACGTTTTGCAAAAACATATATGCCATAAATCGAGACTTTTCGATTTCCTCCTAGAGAAACATAGTCGAATGCGGCACACAAAGGGAGAACACACTGAAATATATGATGAGATTTTAAACCGTGTATGGATATATAATACATTACTTTTTTATTTTACTTAGAACATATGTCATATCAAATTTTGGATCCCGTATAATAATTTTTTTTATCTCTAATGTAAACTCCATTTTTCTAAACCTTTCCAGTTATAAAAAAAATTGGTAGAATTTCTATATATTTGATTTTTGTTTTTTGTAAGTTCATTTTGGTAATCTTGGAAGCAATAAAAATATGTCAACAATATTTATGTTTTTTTATAATAAGGTGTTGAATATCCATATCATAAAAACAAGGTAGGGAATAAGAATAACTTAATTTTCTTATTCAAAATTAAGTTTCCTTTTTTATTTAGTTTCCTTTTTTTCTATTTTTCCTTTTAAGTGTTTTCCATAAGTATTTTTTCTATTTGTCTTTAGTATTTTTAATAAACATTTTTGTAATTAACTTTCACTTTGTAATATAGAAGAGATATTGGAAAGAATCAAGGCACTCCCCAACAAAATTGACCGGTTGGTCGTGCTTTTTGTACGCGATAAAGTTTAGTGTTTATATATCAGGGTGGTACTTTTTAATAGAGAATAAATAAGGTTTAGAAACATGAACTAAGGGTGAAAATTGGGATACCCATCTAAATATCAAAATATATAAAAACTCGAATTAGTTTTAAAATTATTTTACTAGATTTAACTGTTTGCTATATATATTTTATATATTAAATATTTGTTATTTTATCACATATTTAAAAACCTTTAAAACAAAACATATACAAAAGTTTGCTATTTTGATTTTATTAGCTAAAATTTTAAATATTTTTTGAAATACAAAAATTCATTACAAATTCTGATATAAGATAATTTTTTTTTCTAGGGACATTTATAAAACAAAAAAGATGTAAAAATTTGAGCTGTTCACTAGTCAATAAAAAATATGAGCTGTTCACTAGTCAATAAAAAACATTACCTAAAAATACTGCGCGCGAAAAGTCAAAAAAGATGTAAAAATTTGAAAATGTTACCTTAACATGAAGATTTTTTTTTTGTTATGTATCTTACATTGGTTTGATAATCTCTTTATAAGTGTCACATCTCTTTAAAATCTTCTTTCGTGTCTTTGGGAATTGCTCAAGTCTTAATCTACATGTTTCTTTTCGTGTGAGGTAAGGAGAAAATTTTCCTCTAGTTGACTAGGTGTAGCAAGATTCGATGACTGTATGATGAAATTCTCTAGTTTTATCTAGCGTTTTTATGTTTATATTGTTAAATAATATCTGGATTAAGTTACGTTTGAATTTTCTAGTTGGTAGCCGCAAATTTCATTGCAATATTTCCTATGATTGTTCTATGATTACTCGATATATTGCTTGTTGGTTTTTGCTCGTATTTTTGGATGATTTCGAGTTTGATTATTTGAATATACATATTTTTTTTTTGTTAATTGCGACTTGCGATTAATTTACATTGATATACCTTCTCTTTTTTTCTGAATAATTAATAAAATTCTAAGCAATTTCAAACCATGGTGTCAACGAGGCTATCTACAAAGGATGCACATGAATACATCATAACTGTTAGGGATACATTACAAGATAATCGTGAAATATATGATACATTTCTTAATGTCATGAAGGACTTCCATGCTAAGAGGTATATTCTCATAATTAACGATTGATTTCCCTCTTAAATTTTTGTTTAATTTATGTCCACATAATAATTAATAAGTACTCTTGTGATTTATGGGGAGCTGGAGAATTTGATGATATTTTTATTGCAGAATTGGTTGTAGTGATGTCATATCAAAGGTAAGAGAACTCTTCAAAGGCCACCAAGAACTGATTTTGGATTTCAATAAATTCTTGCCAGAATCTTACAAGATAACATTCGAGAGTGACCAAACTCCACCACAGATGTCTGAGTTTGAGAAAGCCCTTAATTTCGTTAACAAGGTCAAGGTAAGCACATTCACCAATGGTAGAAAATAGGAATGGACAATTCGATTATCGACTAAAAAAAAATTACACCATTTTGTAATTCTTACCCGATTTTGTTTTTATTCTATCAATTTTTCAAAAACTGAAAAACAAATTACACCGTTTTGTATTCTAGTCCTAATATAAAATTATTTACTATTTTTTTTTTGACGTTTTTCTCTTAAATACGTTAATTATATGTAGGCAAAATTACAAGACGATCGTGCATACAACTCGTTTATAGAGATATTGAAAATGTATGTGAATGATGAGAAGAGCATTACTGAGGTCTACCATGAGGTATATATGTGTAGTGTATAATATTAAACCAATTGTTTTTTGTTCTTCACATACATTTATATATTTTGATAATTAGTATACAACTCATTTTTTTTTTGTTCTTCTCGTATTGGATTTGACGATTACATATTTTGCAGGTATTTAATGTCCTCCTCCGAGACCACCGCGACTTGCATGTGGAATTTGCTTACTTTCTCCCTCGTTATAAATAATGGTGAAGAAAGTGCGTTTGAATAAGTTGGAATGCTGAGTTATGTATGCAATAAAGCCATGTTGTGATCACTTGTTGAACTCGTAAACTGGTTACTTATTTTTGAGTTGCTTTTTTATTGTTTAAACCGAATATTATGGACAACAAAGGATGGATTATTCTACATTTCTGGTTGAATAATAACTTTTCGTATATTTGGTAAGATGTCATAAATATAGTTCAAACATATTAAAAATCATATCATAGTTGGTTTTTTTTGTTGTATTTTATCTGGAAATTTATTTGCAAATTCTCTAGGCATGAATACCGGTGTAAAACGTTTTTGATAATTATTGCCCTAAGAATCATATTTTTGAGCTATTTGTATTTCTTTGCCTACACCTCTATAATCCATATATTGTTTTGACAATATTACCAAAAGTATAATATTTTCCACTCATAATGTCCAAAACCACTGAGGTTTTGGAAGATGACGGCTAAGGTAGAGTTTTAGTTCCGACTGCATGTCATGTTATATGTTTAGACTCTAATTTTGTTATTCTTTTATTAGGTGTTGACAAGAATTCAGTTGTCTTGCGCTCTCATCCTCATTGCTCTGACTTTCTGTTTNTATATTTTGATATTGATTGTGTTTAGTTTATCTTATAGTTATTGTCTTTAGAATTTTCTGTTATTTTCATATTTACTTGGTGAACGTGTCTTCGGTTTATTAAAATTAATTGTATCGTCTTGGTTATTTAAAATTTTAAAAGCACGAATAATATTTTAAAAGCATGATTAATATATATTATCGATCGATTTTATTATTTTGATGTTCGAAAATTTTGTGAATTCTACTATTATGTATATAATTTAGTTTTTTTTAAAATAATTAATATATCGAGTATAAACAATGATCATATATATAGTCGGTATTTATTTCCTTTATATATATATATATATATATATATAGAGAGAGAGAAAAGGAAAATAGTTTTTTCTAAAAATTTAGTTATAAAAGGATTATTTTATAATCGTACGTCTCCTAGAAAAGGAAATTGTAATACTATATCTATGATTTTTGGATTATAGAAAAATAAAAATTTTGAGTGATCGAACAAGACTATTTTCCTTTTATTTTTTTAAAAAAATAGAAACGAATCAGAAGTAGTGGTTCGCTGTCCCATAGAAGAGTAAACATTTATATTTCTGTAAAAACATTACTGTTTACACACTTAAATTTGACAGACGGATCCCATCCCCTTTTTTAATGAGACATTGAAACTGAACATTGAGTCAATTCTTTCCGAATATATCTCTCTTACAAAATTCTACATAAGATTTTTATAGTCAAGTCTACAATTAAAATTCGTTCTTACAAAAAAAAAGTGTAGAATTGGTTCTTACAATCGAAACAGTTACCAATATATATGATTAACAGGCTTCAAAGAGACAATTTGGAATATCTCCATCATATTGGAGAGGTTTGGCCAATCGATGTCAAGATCTTGCGTTTATGGAACAACCAAACGGCTGATGGGCCAAGTATCGAGATAATTGGTACTATTGTTATTGTTAATGTTTTGTTATTGTTATATTATTTTGTGTTAATCTTGATATCATTTAATGTTACGTATTTATTATTTTTTCTGAACATTCTCGATTCATCCTTTCAATTTTGTTCGTGTGTAAATGGTTTAAAGATATTTGCTACGATTATCTTTAACCATATTTTTACAGGGTTTAAAGATAATTGCTACGATTATACCATTGCATGTTCTTATTTATGAGGATAATCTCAGCCAAGATGAGTGAAAGTTGTTCTTTGGCTTCAAAGTACTCCCTTATATTGAAAATCCACGACTCGCCCGGAACAAGTATAAAATTATGTTTAAAAATTCAACTATCGTACGATATATTGATGCAAAAACATATTGCTTATTTCTCGACGCACCAACATTCGAAGATGTTTTTGATCATAATGTTGATCCTTATGTCGTAACAGGTTAGATAATTTATGTTATAATAGAATTATGAATTTGCTAATATCCGGAATAATAGTTTTTCAGTTTAAAAATTTATTATATGCTTCTCTTAGATTTAATTGGGGCTATTTTTGGCGTTGAAGATTTAAAAATCGAGTTTGCGAGCGATGGAATCGAAAGAAAGTACACGATATATTTTCATCTAATTAATAGACGCTGAGTAAGTATAAATTCAAGCTATTTGGTTTTGTTGTACGTCGATGATGATGTATTTTATATTTGAAATGATCAAACTTACTTCATGAATTTGTGAATATATAGATCGTATGGTATTATGTCGTGCAAATGGGGATATTGCCAAAGACTTTAACGATCAATGGAGTGTTATTCGAACATATGGTATAGTCTATGTGTTAAGATTTTGGTTGTTTGAGGAAGATGAATGTATATTTGGCATATTATATGGGTTTTACTGTTTGCATATTTAGCTTTTTAAAACCAATTATACTTTAATAATGTATATATTGATTTTATCGTTACATTTAGATATCAACGGATATGCAAGACTTTTGGTTAGATCATATCTTGGATGTTCCCAATTTATGTTAGATCCTCAGATGAAAGAAGCTGTTGATTTCCAAAAGCAGTAAGTCATTGTTTTTACATTTTCGTTTAGTATTATATATATATTAAGATTTCACTCACAGTTCTGATTCTTTTTACACGTTTTGTTGAAAACAGACCGTGGATCGCTAATTGATTAATAATTAAAGGATGTTGATGAGTTTAAGATAACGTAAAGATTGTTTTTATGAAAAAATTTGATTTGTGTATTTTTATTTATTTACTGTTTTCGATCTTTATTTTGTAGGTGACTATGTATTCGGAAATGATCCATGTGCGATCTTTTATGGTTGTGTTCTTTTTTTTTTTAATTCTCTCGGCTATCAAACGGATGTATTTTGAACATACCCTAATTCCCATTGTATTATCGAAGACTTCGATCCTAACCTTAATGTTTAGTTTTAGTGTTATTTATTTACGTATCGGCCTTGTTTTCTATTGTGTGTTTGGTGTTTTAATTTTATATTTATCTGCGACATAACATGATGATGACTTAGGCTGCTCTAAAACCGTTTAGGCCAATTTTTCGTTTGTTCGTGAATTTTTCCACAAGTTAAAGATGCATAATCTAATCTTCCTTTTAAAACGTTTAGTAGTAATATCGTCTTACTCTTATTTGTGTTATTGTTTGTGTTTTCTCTATTGTTCTTAAATCAATTAATATTTTTATGATTATGTAATAACATTCATTGTTTCTGATAAGTTATTACGAAGAGTTGCGATATTTCCTTATTTCAATGAATCTACGAAAGGAAATATAAATAGTCACAAATAAATCTCGTCATCAATAAGCATCTCTATATCAAAATCTTACTTATATATAATCTAGACAATCGACCAAAGTTGAGTATATTAGTTTATTATTCCACTATTATGTTAATCTAATTATAAACATGTTTAGAAGAGATTACTATACAAGATGATGTAGGAGGAGGTCTTTCCTGTATTATGAGTGCTCCACCAATGGATGAAGTTTCAAATTATCGGGCCAAGTAAGCAAGTTAGATTAATGAGCTAAATTTTTAATTTCAAATAACTTCTAATAAGACTGATGTATTTATTTTACCTTTTAATGTTAATTTGAGGATTTGGGAGAAGATAAGGAACGAGACACGTGTGCAATGACTTCTCAAGTTAGAGATGCATAATATTGATGTCGTTTTATTTTTGTTTATGTTATGACTAATATTTTTGTTATAGCTTCGGAATATATTTTTTTTTTTGGGTGTTCGATTTCTGGATTTTGTTATCTATTTTGGATAATTAGACATTGTTCCTTTTGAATTTAGATAGAACATTTAGACAGTTGATTATAAAGTAAATTATAATGTTCTTTAATAATGGCCGTTTATTCATTGGTTCATGATTTGCTCTCCAAGTTAGTAATGCATAATTTAATCTTCTTTTTAAAACTTTTAGTAGTAATGTCGTCAATTAGAAAGATACATCAGATTTAGCGGGGACCTGTCTGTATGGCGCCCAAAGGAGTTTCCAAAAGGCACACCGACCCATCCTGGATCGGTGCTGTGGGTCGGTGTCACCATAGGAGGAAGCGGAAGCAAGAAGAAGATTAGCACTGATCGTTTGCACCGATCCAGAGTCGATCGGTGCAAAGTCCCAGAACCAGATTTATCCAGATCCAACGTGCCTGAAAGACCTGGCTGGACGAAGGGTCTCTAATCCGAATTAGCCTTGGTGGTCTTTACAACAGTTGTAGCCCAGTGAGTTATCTATCCACAGGAAGTGGGTTGA
Organism: Eutrema yunnanense; assembly: GCA_002933935.1. Taxonomy (NCBI): domain Eukaryota; kingdom Viridiplantae; phylum Streptophyta; class Magnoliopsida; order Brassicales; family Brassicaceae; genus Eutrema; species Eutrema yunnanense. The sequence continues at coordinate 328,001 of PKML01036372.1, forward strand.
GGTCATTCGGAGCGGTGGTTCGAAAGATACATCAGATTTAGCGGGGACGTGTCCGTCTGGCACCCAAAAGAGTCATGCTCAAAGTTTTTGCACCGACCATTTGCACCTATTCAGGATGGATCGGTGCAGACCACAAGAATCAGCATAAACCAAAATTTGGCAAGGTCAATATCCGGTTTGTTCCGGGTTGACCCGGTCCGCCCAGCAATAATATTTATACTCTAAACCTAATTTTTTTAGGATCTATCTCTTTTCTTAAGCAAAAATACATCTCTTAGTGTGTTTTTGGTGATTTGTAAGAGATCTTCTATTTATGCAATTTAAGCTATGAATCTTTTAATTCTATCTTACATCTCTTCTTTCTTAATCATTCAATCATTTAATCATGGGCTTTAACATCTTTTTCATAGGATTTGTTGGGTTCTTCATGGTTAGTGAGTAGATCCCTTTTGGATCATTGGGTTTGGTAGACTTGGGGATTTCTCTTGTTAATCTTTGATGTCTAGGACTTAATTATTCTATCTCCTTTCTTATTTAGAGGTTTTAATGCTAGATTAGGCTTGAGAAAACTAATTTAGAACTAAGGGCATTTCATGCACACAATATGTTTGATGAAATGCCAACTAAGCTAAATAAGAGATTTTCATACTTAGCTCATGAGAGTGAATGTCTAGGGTGGATTTTGGCTATTAGAATTTATGTTTAGTGCTTGCTAATCATATTTTCACAAATGAGAGTTTGTTCTTGAATGTGTAATTAGTGAAGTGATTAGTGCTAAGAGATTAGGCTAATCTTGATTAGTGTTCTAGGCTTACGGAAATGCTCTTTTGTGGTTGGATAGACATCATTGATTAGCTTGAGATTCTCCCAATTCAATTGCCTTGCCCAAAGATCCTCTTTTAATCATTGTTAATCTTGTTTAAGCTTGTTTAGTCATGTTTACTTGTTTGCTTGTTTAATTTGAACTAGGTTGCTAGAACTTAAACTCCAAACATTGTGTTTGCTTGAATTAGAGAGTATCTTGCATTCTTATTGCTTTGAAAAAACCCCAATTGGATTGACACCTAAAATATTGCAATGAAATGAGCATATTTAGGATTGATTCTTAAGGAGGATAAAATATTACTTATCAATTGGCGCCGTTGCTAGTTGGGGTTCTAGTTTAGTCAATAGGATTTAGATACTTTTAGAGATCAAGCTTTTTATTTTCTTTGTTTACTAATCTTTCTATCTAGTTTTCTCTTTTCATATAGGTACAACATTCATCTCTTGAACCGTGGGAATAAAGCAAGAAGGAACAAAAACATTAGAGAGTTGTGCGTCTAGCGAGGTTTTGAATCACTATGGATCAAGCACCTAGAGCACGGAGACCAATAGGGGCTGGTGATGCACCAAACCAGTATGGGAATAGGAATGATATACATCCACCACTCTTGGAGAATGACGATTTTGAAATCAAGGCAAGCTTGATATCCATGCTCCAAGGAGACAAGTATCATGGACTGCTCGTGGAGGATCCACTTGATCATGTCGATAAATTTGACCGTATGTGTGACTTGGTAAAGATGAACAGTGTCTCGGAGGATGCACATAAGCTTAGGCTTTTCCCTTTCTCTCTTGGCGACAAGGCTCACCATTGGGAAAAGACATTGACTCACGGAACCGTCAACTCTTGGGATAAGTGCAAGGAGGTCCTTTTAGCCAAGTTCTTCTCCACTTCAACGACATCAAATATAATAAACCAGATTTCTAGCTTCACTCAGAGAGGAAATGAGAAATTTTGTGAAGCATGGGAGAGATTCAAGGGCTATACAATGACATGTCCACACCATGGGTTCTCCGATGAATCTCTATTGAGTACTCTATACCGAGGTGTATTTTCAAAGATGAGAATGATCCTTGACACCGCAAGCAATGGAAAATTCATGGGGAAGGACGTTGAAGAAGGACAAAACCTTGTTGACAACCTTGCCCAAAGTGATGGGAATTATGGAGAAGACTTTGAAAGTTCTTCAAGAGGGGTTAAAGATTATGAAGACCAAAGTACAAGAACGATTAAAGCCCTTAAATTAAAAGATGGACAAACTTATACAAACAACCCAAAAGTCCATCAAATTCGTGGGAGAGCTTCATAGAAACAAAGAAGAGGTTTACTTTGTGGGAGGACAAGGCAGTTACAACAAGATTATCAACCCCAATCACCAAAGCTTTCAAGACCAACGACCTCAAGGCCATGAGTATAACTTCCCACCTCAAGGGTATGGTTCCAAGAACACTTTCCAAGGAAGCCAAGACTTTGATGTGAAGGGGATGTTTCAACAATTACTCAAGGGTCAAGCCGAGATTCACACTAAGGTCGATTGCTCTTACGATGACCTCTACAAAAAGCTTGAATCCATGTCTTCAAAGATCAAACACTTGGAGGAACAAAATGCTAAAAGAAGTTCCCTCACTTGTAAGCCCATGGAGAAACTCAAAGGAAAAGTCGATGAGAGACAACGGGAGTATTACAACGCTATATACTCAAATGATGAGAATGAAGCTGCTATTAGAGAACTTTAGCTTCTACTTTATGGTTCACAAGGCGAAGAACTTCCCCTATAGTTGTTTCCGTGAAGCTCAATGAGGACATTGAGGAAAAAGGTGGGGGGGGGGGTGACCCTTGGGAATGATGAAGACGTGACCATGGTTGAATACAAGGGTAGTGTTTCTTGATTTGATTCACAAGGATTGACAAAGGTCGCGCCTAAGTGAAATATCATAGTTTTTACCCGTTTTTAACGATGATATAGGTCTTATTTATAGAATCTTTTTAGTATTTTGGGATTTTTTTTTGAGTCATTTCAGGTTTATGTACGTTTGGAGCTTAATTGGAGATATTGAAGCATTCTGGAGCATTATGGTCTTTGTGTCGAGCGATACAACCTGGTGTCGGTCGATACAGACGACACAGAAGCCTTGTGTCGAGCGATACAACCTGGTGTCGGTCGATACAGACGACACAAAAGCCTTGTGTCGAGCGATACAACCTGGTGTCGATCGATACAGACGACACAAAATCCTTGTGTCGAGCGATACCACCTGGTGTCGGTCGACACCGACGTCATGAAGAAGGAAACATGACTTTTTATAAGTCTGAAGAATTTGCACTTTGGTCCAGAAGTTTTTATTATTTACAAGAATTCCCAAAACGTGTTTTAGCTTATAATTAGGGTTTTCAGCCACTTTTTGGCTAAGCTTTTTATTTCTACTTTTGATACTTTGAGAGAGATTGTTTTCAGGGTTTTTGGGGAGACAATTCTAAACCCCTTTATTTTTTATTGATTTCTTTTATGCAATTCCATTCATCTATGATTTATGTTCCATTGATCATGTCTGAGTAGTTTGCTAGTTAAGTTTAGGGTTTTTCAAAGAGCTCTTCATGAATTGTTAAATTGGTTAAACTATCTAGAGATTTCATCTTATTGAGTTCTTCATCTAAGTAGTTCTTAAAGCTTATTCTAGATTAGCTACCTAGAATTAAGATCATAAGTTAGTTCTCTCAGCGAAAGTTGGTTAATTAACTTGAAAGACTTAGATGAGCAATTCAGTTTACTGCAAAGAAATTTGGCTAGGGAGAATTGTGAACAAATCAGACTTGAGCTTATTGCATGTTTAGTTGTCTAGGTTTCGCAAAGAAAGTTGGTTTCTTAACTTCTTAAACATAGTAATCAGCGCATCGAAAGTTGGTTGATTTGGTGTAGTGTTATGAGTTCTAGAACCGTGCTTAATTAGAATCTCTACGTTCTATCCATATGCTTTACTTGAATCTCTGCGAAATTCCTAAAGCTTAGCTTTTACCTCCATCGAATTCTCACTAGATCTGTTTGCTTTGTTTTATTTCTTATTCTCATTGATTTTACTTAGCGTAATTCGAATCTATATAGTCTATTGTGTGATCTTGAGTCTCTGTGGATTCGACCCCTAAGTACTACAACGACATAGCTGCTAGTACCTTTAGGGTATTACATTTTGAGCTTATCAAAATTTGGCGCCGTTGCCGGGGACTCTTAATTCACCATTAGATTTTAGTCTAGAATTTCGACTAAGTTTGATAGTGTCGAGCGACACCACCCATTGTCGGTCGATACTCTTCGTTTTATTTTACTCTTTTTTTTTATTTTTGCTACTTACGTGCCTTGTCTTTTGTGTGTCAGGGTGTATGCCCACTCGCGAAACCAGGAGGAACAAGAGCACTCAGCTAGTTAATCTTTCCAACAAGGAGCTAGCAAATTTGGAACGTACAAACATGACAACAAAAAAGCTAGCAGAGATGAATAACCCAGTGGTATTGACTCGTGATGATGCTGGAGCTTTGAGAGACCAAGAGAGCCATTTGTGAAATGAGAGAGGGCAACGACTTGATGGAGATGGAAACGTCATTGTCCCTCCAGTTTTTGTTGATGAGATTGTCGCGCTAGCTGTGCGCGACAACGAGGGGAATGTTGGGAATGCTGTGGTTAATCGTGGTAGGACAATTGGTGAGTACAACAGGCCTGATCAGTTCTATGCCAATCGATCAGCGATTCGCCCTCTTTCTTTTCAGAGGAATGACTTTGAGCTAAAACCTGCATATTACACTCTTGTGGGTCAGCACCCTTTTTATGGTCTTTCTCATGAACACCCCATGGATCACATTGAGAGGTTTGAGGACTTGGTTACTAGTATTAAGTACAATGGAGTGTCCAATGATTTCCTTTTCTGTAAGCTCTTCCCATACTCTCTTGGTGGAGATGCAGCTTATTGGCTTAAGCAGTTGCCGCATGGATCACTGACTACCTGAGAGGAGACTAAGAATGCCTTCTTGAATAATTTCTATGATGATGCAAGATCCGAGGAGCTTAGGAATAAGATCTCCCAATTTTCTCAAAGAGCGACTGAGGCGTTTAAGGATGCTTGGATCAGATTCAGATCATATCAGAGGGATTATCCACATCACGGGTTCACTAAGGTTCAGTTGTTGGGGATTTTCTTCAGAGGGATTGATTGGAGGTACCAGATGGCTTTGGATGCTGCAAGTAATGGGAATTTCAACACCAGATATCCTGAAGATGCTTATGTGCTTATCGAAAACTTGGCTTCTAGCAATAGTACCAAGAATGCAGACATGGAGCGCAAGAAGCAAGCTGGTAACTTGGATGGCAGTCAAATCGAAAAGGTGAAGGCTAAGCTGGATTCGGTGCACAATATGTTGATGGGAAAGACAAAGAAGGATGTCCTCTTTGATGCTGGTGTCAAGAATTTCGAAAAAGATGAAGTGGAAGACATTAACTACATTGGTGGAGCTGGATTTCAAGGTCAAATGTATCAATACCAGCAAAACAACAACCGAAACTTCACCAACAATGCTCAGCAAGGAGGGTACAAGTCTGAAGTCAACCAACTGGTTTTGAAACAAATCAGTATCTACAGAAACCAATTCAGAGCAGTGGCTACAATAGAACCTATGGGAATTCGTCCTACCAATCTCCACCATCCAAAACTCCTTAAAGCAAAGTTGAATCTATGTTGGAATAGATTCTTGAGGGACAGCAGAAGATGACAGTAGACTTTAATGGGAAGATGGATGCCATGTATACATATCTGAATGGGAAAATTGAGTCTCTTAACACTCATCAGAAGATGATGGAAACTCAAATAGCTCAGACTGCAGCAGCTGTCAAAGGAAAGATATTTCATTCACATAATGAATACGTCAATGAAATCACCTTAAGAAGTGCTAAAGAGGTCACTGCAGTGGTAGAAAAGGGTTTGAATGCAGAAAAATTCGTGGAGTTAGAAGAGGTTGAAAGTGATTTTGATGATACGGCTGTCGAGCGACACCACTACTTGTGTCGATCGACACCAACCTGAAGAGACGACACATAAGCCTTGTGTCGATCGACACCAATCTGGTGTCGGTCGACAGCCCTCGCATACTGAGCTAGAAATTGTGAAAACACCGAAGATTGTTGAGGAGAATGTTTACAAGCCTAAGGTGTCATAACCTAAACCACATAGACATCTCAGTGATCAAATTACTGCAGAGAAGTTGCTCGCTTTTGAGAAGATGGTGAGGAAGATTCCTTATAAGATCTCATTTGAAGAAGCGTTGGAAAACCGCCATTTGCTTGGTTACTTCCAAGATTGTAGAGAAACTCTAGAAGAGATCAAGGCACTCTTCATCAAGGCAAGAAACACACCACCACCAATGAAGCAGTTGACTAAGAGAGAAGACCCAGAAAAATTTTCGGTTCCATGCTCTATCTCTGGAGTTGAATTCAAAAAGTCTCTCGTTGATTCAGGGTCTAGCGTCAATGTCATGTCAAAGACAATTGCAGCGAGGTTGAGAATTGGTGATATTAGATTTGCTAAGATGACTCTCGCATTCGCGAACTCTTCAACCTCAATTCCATATGGTACCATCCCTGATTTGCTTGTTAAAGTAGAAGATTGTCTGGTTCTTACTAATTTTCAGATTGTGGAGATGAGCGAAAGTTCTAATATACCTTTGATTCTTGGAAGACCATTCATGGCTACAGTTGGTGCAGTTATAGACACGCCCAGTTCGTTCTCATACATTGACAAAGAGATCTCCTACAAAGCCATTCCTTTTGGAAGAGCTCCCAAACATGTCTCTTGCATCACCGTTGTTACATGAGAGACGTTGATGGTTGATCTTTTGGAAGAGCCTTATGATGAGCCAAACTTCATAGACGTTTTAGATGGTCCTTCTATCATCACGAAGAGAGACATCAAAACGGCTAAGGCAAAGAAGAAGGTAAAGAGCAAAAGAGTCAAGGGTGATGCCCATATGACTTTAACCCCTCAGAAGTGTGATGGAGATTCGATTGAATATGATGTGAAGTGCAAGGGAACTTCGAAACCATTCTCTAAGGTTAGAGATATTCTCACTTCAGAGTTGAAAGAGAAAGGAAAGGATGTTGTGAAGGGTATGTTGAGCAGAATTCTGAAGCTGGAGATGTCTAGTTGTGGAGCTTGTTTTGGAGCAAGTTGTCATTCTTATCCTGACTAATACATGAGCCAAAGTCAAGCTAATGACTGAAAACAAGCTCTTGGTGGGAGGCAACCCACTGGTACGTCTGTATATATGTTCTTTTGTTTTGCGTGTTTTTGGTTTGGTGTCTTGTGTTTTGCGTGAATCAGTTACAAATGAGCTGTGTCGAGCGATACCAGTAATGGTATCGATCGACATCACTTGCGCGACAAAGGAGCTGGGTATTTATTACGAGACAGGGAAAAACAGATCGAACGATGCAAAATTGCATCGACCAAGTTTTTGTGTCGACCTAAGCCTGGTATCGCTCGATACCAGTGCTGTGTGTCGGTTGACACTCCTACCCCTATCCGGTAACTTCTTTGATTTTCATGCCTCCACTCAGCTCTTATGATTTCTTTTACCGACTCTAGACTAGATAACACTAGGGACAATGTTGTTTAAGTTTGGGGGAGGTGGTTGCTGACAGTGTGTTTGTTTTTCTTAGAGTTAGTCGTTTTTGAGTCAAAACTTGTTGGAGATTATGATATTTTTCTTGAATCTATTGTTCTGACTTCGCTTCTAAGTGACCATTGTTACAGAATCAGTTCTGGATCAGGCTAATGAAAAATCCAAAGGCTGACCAGTTAACTAGAAGACACCCATGTTTCTAGCGGAGTTCATTCAAGCCTGAGCTAATTCTTTGCACTTCATCGATGTGGTCGATGTCCATAGAGCTTGATTCCTCATTCATATCTGACAAAGGAACCCATGTGTAGAAAGTAATGGTATTCCTCTCCCTTGTTATAAGGTAAGGCATGAAAATATGAAATGATTTTCTTCTGAGTGGAGGGCTAGGAAAATTTCCAGCGATCCCATTATTCTACTTGGGAAGGAATGATCACATAAAGGTTGGAAGCGAGGTTAGGAAAATTTCATGCGATACCATTATTCGCCTACACCTTTGATACATAGAGAGGAGAAGAACCGGGGATTCGGTGGCAAACACCATCAATACTCGCGTCTCAAACCTTAATATGTATATGCAAATCTTAAAAAAAAAAAAAAAAAAGAAGAACATGATGAGAAATAAGTCTAGGGGAGAGAAAGCAATACCAACAAAAGTGTGAGGATTTGATGGTTCTTTTGTAATGATATTGTATGGGAAAGAGTCTAGAATGTTCTTGGCATTGATCACATCGATGAAACTGGCGATGAAGGCTTTGATGGATACTGCTGCGAAATTATGTGTGGATTCTGGGGAGCTACGAATGTCTACGGATAAGTACATAGTGGTTAGATTTGGAACTGGTTAAGTAATATGTGAAAAACTAAGAAAAAGGGTCATTGCAGTGTTTCAAGAACAGGTGAGTCTCCGCGATTTTCAAACCTCTTTCTCTTGTTTAGTTTTTTGTTTGTTTGAGGGCAAGCAAATGCTAAGTCTGGGAGGAGTTGATATATCATGTTTTTTACCCGTTTTTAACCATGATATAGGTCTTATTTATAGAATCTTTCTATTATTTTTGGAGTCTTTTTGAGTCTTTTCTGGTTTAGGTACGTTTAGAGCTTAATTGGAGATATTGAAGCATTCTGGAGCATTATGGTCTTTGTGTCGAGCGATACAACCTGGTGTCGGTCGATACAGACGACACAGAAGCCTTGTGTCGAGCGATACAACCTGGTGTCAGTCGATACAGACGACACATAAGCCTTGTGTCGAGCGATACAACCTGGTGTCGGTCGATACAGACGACACATAATCCTTGTGTTGAGCGATACCACCTGGTGTCGGTCGACACCGACGTCATGAAGAAGGAAACATGACTTTTTAAAAGTCTGAAGAATTTGCACTTTGGTCCAGAAGTTTTTATTATTTACAAGAAGCCCCAAAACGTGTTTTAGCTTATAATTAGGGTTTTCAGCCACTTTTTGGCTAAGCTTTTTATTTATACTTTTGATACTTTGAGAGAGATTGTTTTCAGGGTTTTTGGGGAGACAATTCTGAACCCCTTTGTTTCTTATTGATTTCTTTTATGCAATTCTATTCATCTATGATTTATGTTCCATTGATCATGTCTGAGTAGTTTGCTAGTTAAGTTTAGTGTTTTTCAAAGAGCTCTTTATGAATTGTTAAATTGGTTAAATTATCTAGAGATTTCATCTTATTGAGTTCTTCATCTAAGTAGTTCTTAAAGCTTGTTCTAGATTAGCTACCTAGAATTAAAATCATAGGTTAGTTCTCTCAGCGAAAGTGGGTTAATTAACTTGAAAGACTTAGATGTGCAATTCTGTTTAGTGCAAAGAAATTTGGCTTGGGAGAATTGTGAACAAATGAGATATGAGCTTATTGCATGTTTAGTTGTCTAGGTTTCGCAAAGAAATTTAGTTTCTTAACTTCTTAAACATAGTAATCAGTGCAACGAAAGTTGGTTGATTTGGTGTAGTGTTCTGAGTTCTAGAACCGTGATTAATTAGAATCTCTACGTTCTATCCATATGCTTTACTTGAATCTCTACGAAATTCCTTAAGCTTAGCTTTTACCTCCATCGAATTTACACTAGTTCTGCTTGCTTTGTTTTTATTCTTATTTTCATTGATTTCACTTAGCGTAATTCGAATCTATATAGTCTATTGTGTGATTCTTGAGTCTATGTGGTTCGACCCCTACATACTACAATGACAAAGCTATTAGTACTTTAGGGTATTACATTTTGAGCTTATCACTAAGACTATTCCCAAGCTCGGGAACTCCGGTAAATTCTCTATAGCTTGCTCTCTTGGAGATCTGGAGATTGAGGATGCTCTATGTGACTCCGTTTCAAGTGTAAAAGTCATGTCCCGTGAGATGCTTAAGAGTCTAGGGATAAGAAATATCACCCATCTCCCATCACTTTTGGAGATGCTTCTTCACGGAATCCACTCGGTCTTGTTGAAGATTATCCGCTTAAGGTTGGGGATTGCATAGTCCCAACGGATTTCGTTGTTATTGAAATGAAGAAGGCCAACAAGCTCCCACTCATCATTGGAACCTCATTCCTCAATACTACCGGTGCAAGCATGGACTTAAAAACCAAAGGGTAGTTCTTATGAATGTGGATGACAAATTTTACTACCCAATGAAGGCTTATGGCTATTGTGGCACAATTACTCCAACAAGCCTTGTGGCACAATTACTATTGAGGATGATGAGTCTCGTGTCGAGGAAGTGAAGTATATGGGAAGTTGTTAGATGGTTAATGAAGCTCCACCCCTAAAAGTCTATGAAGAACAAGGAGAGTCTCATGAGAAGAAGAGTTTGGGTTATGGTAATGGTAAATAAGCTTCGGGACTTGATAAACCTTGCTTGGAATCTCCTCACCCTACCACGATTAGGAAAGAGAATGAAGGTAAAAAGAAGCAAGAAAAGGGTGAAGGCACTAAAGCCAAAATGAAGACAAAAGACAAGAATCACCATTTTGCCTTGCTAAGAACAAACCAAGCAAGCTTGACGGGGAGAAGACCGCACTAGACCAGCCCACCACCATGACGCTCACACCTTGGAAGTATGAGGACGAGATGATTGAGTACAAGATCAAATGCAAGGGGCGGTCCAAGCCTTTTGCCTCGGTCAAAGCCATCCTCACACGGGAGCTTAAGGAGAAAAGGGAAGCCGGTCTTCAAGAGGTCATGAGCACGGTCCTCAAACTTGAGCTCAAAGACCGTCCAAGGAGTTCTCACACTCTTCCATCACCCGCCTAAATGGGTAACCAAAGTCAAACTTAGTGACTTTAAACAAACTGTACTTGGGAGACATTCCCATGTCTATCATTGTATATATTCCCATGTGATTTCAAGTTTGATTTTGTGTTTCTAGGGTCTTTTGATGTTTTTGTTGAGTGGTTGCAAGGTTCTCGATGGTCGCACGGTCATGGCAAAGCAACAACGGTGTTCAATGTCGGAGCTCAAGTGCCTCTCCTAATAAGTCACTCCACCACTCCCTTTCCTCCATTCCAAGGTATGATTCACACTCCATTTCATTATACATTCATCTTTTCGCATCATGTTTGCTCTCTCTTGACTTTTGTTGCACCGAGACTGAAAGGACCGCATTTTTTTTTTTTTTTTTTTTGCATATAATTAAACAATCATTACACAATAATTAATTAAACATTAATTATTACACGATACAACACATGCACTACAGCTTACAGAAGCTAACGATTTATAACAGCAAAAACAACTGGTATCGATCGATACTCCCCTAGTGTCAATCGATACCCCAACAACAAAAGCAAACCCCGGGTCCTAATCATCCCTTCTTCACTGCCTCGATTCCACGATCACGCCTTATCTTTACCTGCATCGACAAAAGTGATGCATCAACATTTGGCTAACCAAATGCTGAGTGAGATTGATCATCCCAACAACAGGTTACCAATAAGCACAATCAAGAATTAATTCACGATAATTAAAACTTTCAGCACAAAGCCACAACTGGTATCGATCGATACTCCCATAGTGTCGATCGATGCCCAAACAACACACAACTCCCGACAAGGGACTGGTATCGATCGATACTAAACCAACACCTGGTATCGATCGATACAACCACAACTCAAGTCCACCAACAAGGACTAGTATCGATCGATACACACATGGTATCGGTCGATACCCACGAGACCTAAACATAGGAATCGCCATACAAGCCACAACAAGCATCAACAAGCATCAACTATGCTTAACAAACACCACGCAAGCTTACTTGCTAACCTTTGGTCACAACTCACCTTAACACGAGGGATCGAGCTCTAAAACGACCTTACCAAGCTCAAGAAGATCTCCCTTTCTTCTCACAAGCTCACGTCGAACCCAAGCTCTTCCAACCTCTCCTTCAAGCTTCTCCCAAGCTCAAACTCTCTCGATCTCGCAAGATCTAAGCTTCGCCAAGCTTTTTTCTCTCTCTCTCGCTCTTTCTTTCTCTCTTTCGCGACCAACCTTGGTCTTATCCTCAAAGGATATGCTTTTATACTCGAAAGAAGATAAGAGAAGAAGACAACCAGGAGAAATCCCGATGGGTATCGATCGATACAGCCCAGTATCGATCGATACTTCCCGGAACAACCCGAATTAATTATTTTTCCTCAATAATCAATTCTTCCGGAACACGGGCGTTACAATTCTCCCCCACTAACTTAGATTCGACCTCGAATCTTCGTTACCGTTCATCTCCAATGAACCTTAATCGTCGCAACGATTACAAAAACCTTGGCCAACCCGGCCATCTCAACACTCACACGAGGTCCAAAACCAACCTCCGAGGTTTCCCACTCAGTCCCTATGCTTATGACACCGCAGCATCATATGTACTTATTGCTCAAACACACGCCAACCCCATCACTCAAGACACCGCAGCATCTCCGAGTTCCGAGCGTCAGCCATATCCCGCAGGATATCCACCATACCTCACAAGGTATCAACCATACCACATCACCCAAGACACCGCAGCATCTCCGAGTTCTGGGTATCTGCCGTACCACTCCCCTCGATAATATAACCTGAAAGAGTCTCAATACCCCATACCACTCAATTCTAGGGAATATATCCTACGTCTAGGACATACTCCTTACGAATCCACGGTATCACGTATCACTCTAGGCTATAAACCTCCCGAGTCTGGGTACATCGCCACTCACACTCTCAAGACACACAGTCCTGCGAGCTATCGGCACCAGAGGAACCAGTCCTCTCAACGAGCAATAAGTCACATATCTCTAAGCATCTCGACTGAACTACCTCCCGTGATCCGTGTAAATCCTCGCAAGGCAACACCGGCATCACCCACAACAGCAATAAGAACATCCATCTTATCACTCTCTTGCATTAACGCTTTTACCCCAAACGTAATGCGAAACCGTGACTCCCAAAGTCACCAATAATAAGAAATACTCATCTTATTACACATCATAATGTAACATCGTTCTACACAACGGAAATACAAAATGAAACACACATAGCATACAGCTATAACCGAAACTGGAACCTCTCGATGGAACTCAAGCCGCAGCTTGCTTCTGGAACCACTTCTGGAACCTCGCTTCCATCCTAGCCTCTGGCTCCCAAGTTTCCTCCTGCACCCCGCCACAGTCCCACAGAACTCGCATCATCGGAATCTTCTTCCGACGAAGCTCCTTGACCCTCCGCTCGAGAACTCTCAAAGGTCTCGCCTCAACGGTCATATTGGGCTGGAGATCTGGCGGAATCTCAGCCAATACCTCGTCACCCCTATGCAAACACTTCTTCAGCATCGACACATGGAAGACCTTATGAAATGCTTGCATAACCGCGGGTAACTCCAACCGATACGCTACCGGTCCAACACGCTCTACAATCCGGAACGGCCCCATATACCTCGGACTCAACTTAGTCGCAACAATGGACCTGTTCGGACCTCTCAGTAAAGCCATCTTGAGATACACACTATCTCCCACCTCAAACACAAGCTCTTTCCGCCTCCTATCGGCATAACTCTTTTGCCGATCTTGGGCCTCTTTCATGTTCAGCTTCAAAACCCGAATCTTCTCCGTGGTTTCCTGAACAAAACTCGCACCCAAAGTGCTCCTCTCCCCCACTTGTGTCCAACACAAGGGGGTACGACATGGCCTCCCATACAGAGCCTCATATGGTGTCATCCCAATACTCGCCTGGTAGCTATTGTTATACGCAAACTCTACCAAGCTCAAGTGATCCACCCAGTGACCACCCCAATCCAGCACGCACATCCTCAACAAATCCTCCAGAGTCTGGATGGTCCGCTCGGACTGCCCATCTGTCTGAGGATGATACGCCGTGCTCAAGTGCACCTTCGTGCCCATCTCTGCCTGAAACGCATTCCAGAACTCCGATGTGAACTTAGGATCCCGGTCCGAAACAATACTCACCGGTACTCCATACAGTCTCACAATCTCCTGCACGTACCTCCTAGCCAAAACTGCTGCCCCATCGGACTTCTTAATGGCCAGAAAACGCGCACACTTAGTCAATCGATCAACGATGACCCAAATAGCATCCTTGGTCCGAGAAACTGGTAAACCCACCACGAAATCCATCGTGATCATATCCCACTTCCACTCTGGAATGGGTAAACTCCGCAACAAACCACTCGGGACCTGGTGCTCCGCCTTCACTAACTGGCACACGTTGCACGACGCAACCCAGTTAGCCACATCCTTCTTCATCCCGACCCAATGATAGTAGCGCTTGAGATCGCGATACATCTTAGTCGCTCCTGGATGAATCGAGAACATACTCGAATGAGCCTCACTCAGGATCTCTCGCCGCAAATCCTCATCCAAAGGTACGCATACCCTCCCACTAACAAGGATAGTGCCGTTCGCAGATACCTGATACTCAGAACCCTCTGCTCTCGAAGCCTTAACCAAACCCTCATCTTTTTCCTGAGCCAACCGAACTCTGCTCAAAAGATCCGCCTGGTTAGCCGCCTCTAAGCCCAAAGGTTCCTGAGATACAACACATAAGCGCAATGTGCTAATCTCGCTCACCAAAGACTCAACCTCGCGCTCCCGAGCCAAAGCCACCCGCTTCCGACTCAACGCATCCGCAACCAGATTAGCCTTACCAGGATGGTAAGCTATCTCCAGATCATAATCGGCCACTAGCTCCATCCAGCGCCTCTGCCTCAAATTCAACTCAGGCTGAGTGAAAATGTACTTCAAGCTCTTATGATCTGTGAACACCTGCACCTTTCCGCCATAAAGATAAGATCTCCAAATCTTTAAAGCGAAAACTACTGCAGCCATCTCCAGGTCATGGGTAGGGTAGTTGCCCTCATGCCTCCGCAGCTGCCGCGAAGCATAGGCAATAACCTTCCCCCGCTGCATCAACACACAACCAAGGCCCACACCCGACGCATCGGTGTACACCACGTAAGGCTCGCCCGACACTGGCAACGCCAATACTGGAGTACTAGTCAACATGGCCTTCAGTTCCGCGAAACTCTCCTCACACTCCGAGGACCACACGAAAGGAACATCCTTTCCCGTCAGCTTCGTCATAGGCTTGGCCAGACTCGCGAAACCCTTGACGAACCGCCGATAATACCCTGCCAACCCGAGAAAACTCCGAATCTCAGTGGCATTCCTCGGCCTCGGCCAAGTACTAATGGCCTGAATCTTCTCCGGATCTACCGATACTCCCTCCGCAGAGATAATGTGACCCAGAAAACCGATCTCCCGCTGCCAGAAGCTACACTTGCTCAACTTAGCAAATAACTTCTGTTCCCGCAGCTTCGAAAGAACCACACGCAGATGCACCTCATGCTCCTCCCGGTTCCTCGAATACACCAAGATATCATCGATAAAGATGATCACGAACTCATCTAGATACTCCTGGAAAACGCGGTTCATCAATCTCATAAATGCAGCCGGTGCATTCGTCAACCCAAATGGCATCACCACAAACTCGTAGTGGCCATAACGAGATCTGAAAGCCGTCTTCCGGATATCTACCTCATCGATGGGAATCTGATGATATCCCGACGCCAAGTCAATCTTGGAGAACCAAGTAGCCCCTCTCAACTGATCCAACAACTCATCAATCCGAGGAAGAGGATACCTGTCCTTCACTGTGACTCGGTTAAGTCCCCGGTAATCAATACACAACCGAAAACTCCCGTCCTTCTTCTTCACGAACAACACTGGCGCTCCCCATGGTGAAGAACTCGGACGAATGAACCCCTTGTTCAACAACTCAGCCAGCTGCCTCTTCAGCTCTGCCATCTCTGCAGGAGCCATCCTATAAGGAGCCTTCGATATCGGTGCCGTCCCTGGTTCCAACTCGATCGTGAAAGGATCCGACCTAGCTGGTGGCAACCCCTCCAACGACTGGAACACATCCTGGAACTCACAAACCACCCGAACATCCTGCACCTTAGCCTCTCCGACGGCCTCCGGCAAAGAAATGGTAGCCAAATACGCCTCGCAACCTCTCTCGATCAGACGCTCCGCGTGCACAACCGAGATCACGAGACTCCCGGAAGTCGGTCTCACACCCTGATACACCCACTTCCCTTCTCCTCGGTCGAACTCGACCCGCCCTCGGTGACAATCCAGATGCACTCTGAACTTCCCGAGCCAATCCATACCCAAAATGACATCGTACAGCTCCACGGAGCAGATAATCAAATCGGCAGGCATGGACTCTCCTGCTACCTGAACATCCACGTCTCGCACCCGACCGTGAATTCTCAGGAGCTTCCCTCCGGCAACCTCTACGAAACCCAAACTCGCACCGGGCTCACTTCGCAGATTAGCCTTCTCGGCCAATTCCGGAGAAACGAAGCAATGCGATGCTCCCGTGTCAAACAACACATGACACTCTACACCTCCAACACACAAGGTCCCTGCACATATACATGTGCCGAGAACCTTAACACCCCGACAAGCACGACATTCCCCAACACAGAATTAAACTTAGATACGACTAAGAAAAATACCTGTGATCGGCCTGGAACTCGGCTCTCCGGACTCGGCGATGGAGTACACTCGAGGCGCTGATGCCACCTGCCTGACGGGCTGCACCACCGTGGTCTCACTCTGCCGCAACTGGGGACACTGAGGCCTGATGTGACCCGGCTCCTTGCAGTGATAGCACACTCGGGTATCCACTCGCACTCCGCTCTTCTGCGGACAGTTCGCCACTCGGTGATCCATGCTCCCACAACCAAAGCAACCCGGACCACCACGACTGCCTCTCGAAGCGCCCTCTCGCTTCCGCTTCTGTCCTTGCATCGGCTTACTGCTTCTGCTCGGACCGGACTGCTGCTGCACAGATCTCGCCTGAAAACTCGGTGTAACCGCTACCACCTCGTCCTTCAGACCCTCCTCAAGCAAAGCCGCAGTCTCAACCAACTCATCAACCGTGCAAAAAGCCCTCACCATGCAACGGTTCCTCAAGTCAACCCGAAGACCCATCAGGAATCTCTGCACACGGTCCGACTCACTCTCAACCGCTCGTCTAACATAAGACCCGAGCCGGTTGAACTCCACCTCATACTCGCGTACCGACCGATCCCCCTGAGTCAAACTCGCAAGCCTCGACTGGATCCGGTTGAACGCCTCCTGAGGGAAGTACTTGGAGTTAAACTCCTCCACAAAATCCGCCCAAGACATCGCGGCCTGAACTCTCCGTGCTGCCACACCCCTCCACCAGAGATGCGCATCACCCTCCAGATAATGGACCGCAATGTCCACTTGGTATCCCGCGGGACACCTACTCGAGAGGAAATTCCTCTCCACTCTCCTCAACCACGCATCCGCGTCCTCAGGATTAGCACCTCCAGAGAAGAACCCCGTGCCAATCCTCTGCATCTGCTCCATCATCCTAAGGTAGGATGGGATTTCCTCAGCAACCGCAGCTGCCACCTGAGGCTGAGCCTCCACAACTACCGGAACCACAGGAGCCTGAGCCGGTACCCTCTCTGGTAACCGCTCCAACAACCTCGTCAACAGATCCGCTATGCGATCATCTCGGGCCCGAGCATCACCCGCTGCTACACCCGCAGCACCCGCTGGAACACCAGCCACACTGGCACTCACGCCAGCCACACCCTCAGACCCAACCTGACTCGCACGCGACTCCTCGACCTGCTCCTCCGGCACACGGCCACGACCTCTACCACGGCCACGACCTCTACCACGCCCTCTAGCCATCTGCACACGTGCAGAAGCACAGGCTTAGAGAACTTAAAATCAATCATCACAATAAAGATACTCACCGTGGAATCTCACAAGGCTCGAAGAGGATGATTCTACGACCCCACACAACACCCAATTTATTCTAGAACCACCTAGGCTCCTAGAACCGTATGGGCTCTGATACCATAATTGAAAGGACCGCATTTTTTTTTTTTGCATATAATTAAACAATAATTATTACACTAATTATTACACAATAAACAGTACAACACAGGTACTACAGCTTACACAAGCTAACGATTTATAACAATAAAACAACTGGTATCGATCGATACTCCCATAGTGTCGATCGATACCCCAACAACAAAAGCAAACCCCGGGTCCTAATCATCCCTTCTTCACTGCCTCGATTCCACGATCACGCCTTATCTTTACCTGCATCGACAAAAGTGATGCATCAACATTTGGCTAACCAAATGCTGAGTGAGATTGATCATCCCAACAACAGGTTACCAATAAGCACAATCAAGAATTAATTCACGACAATTAAAACTTTCAGCACAAAGCCACAACTGGTATCGATCGATACTCCCATAGTGTCGATGCCCAAACAACACACAACTCCCGACAAGGGACTGGTATCGATCGATACTAAACCAACACCTGGTATCGATCGATACAACCACAACTCAAGTCCACCAACAAGGACTAGTATCGATCGATACACACATGGTATCGGTCGATACCCACGAGACCTAAACACAGGAATCGCCATACAAGCCACAACAAGCATCAACAAGCATCAACTATGCTTAACAAACACCACGCAAGCTTACTTGCTAACCTTTGGTCACAACTCACCTTAACACGAGGGATCGAGCTTTAAAACGACCTTACCAAGCTCAAGAAGATCTCCCTCTCTTCTCACAAGCTCACGTCGAACCCAAGCTCTTCCAACCTCTCCTTCAAGCTTCTCCCAAGCTCAAACTCTCTCGATCTCGCAAGATCTAAGCTTCGCCAAGCTTTTCTCTCTCTCTCTCTTCTTCTCTCTCTCTCGCTCTTTCTTTCTCTCTTTCGCGACCAACCTTGGTCTTATCCTCAAAGGATATGCTTTTATACTCGAAAGAAGATAAGAGAAGAAGACAACCAGGAGAAATCCCGATGGGTATCGATCGATACAGCCCAGTATCGATCGATACTTCCTGGAATAACCCGAATTAATTATTTTTCCTCCATAATTCAATTCTTCCGGAACACGGGCGCTACAGAGACGGTGCAATTCAAGTTTGGGGGAGGGGTTTGTATCATTTGACCGCAAAAATTTGCATACTTGAGTCTCATTCATAGAAAAACCGCAAAAATTTGAAAATTTTGAACATAAAAAGAAGCATGTAGTTGCATTTTGCATGATTAAGATTGAGTCTAGACGCATATATGTTTGCACTCACTTGCATTGGGAGAAATGTCCATGTGGAATTTAACTTGAGAGCTTGAATTAATGCCCTCGTTAGGAGTTCTTTGATGCATTTGAGCGATCACAAAGTTAAGGATGATCCATGCTTTGATCTTGCGGATTGAATGATTATGTTTTGGTTGAAGCATGCTTTGATTTGATCCCAACTCTATTTAGTGAACTCTAATCTTGACTTGAATTATCATGCTTGTACATTGAAGAGTGGACTCATGGATACCATATATATATTTGAGCCATCTTTTCCCTTTTCACCACTCTTGTTAGCTCAAATAGCCGATTCCCACCTTTGGTACGGTTAACAACACCCTAAACCAAACCTTCCTTCAAACCTTCATCTCTTGTGTGTGTCGCGAGGCCTAATTTTGAATGAACTTAGCAAAAAGTGTTAAGTTTGGGACGACAAGGAGAAGCTTTCATGTAGAACTAGCTCACACATCAATGAGCTAGACATAGGCTAGGGTAGATAGGTTGGGAGTTTGGGGTGTTGTTGAAAAGAAAAAGAGAATATGGAGAACGCAAAAGATACGGAGAAAAGAATGGGGAAAAACAAAAGTTGGATTGGTTTGAAACAGGGAAGGGATTTAGCTCCAAGTGTGGAATTGTAAAGATCTCTAAGTGTGAAAGAAAGAAAAGAGCCAAATGGCTAAGGCATCCAAAGGATGAAATGGAGACAAGTCGTGCAAGCAAAAGAGGAGCTAAAGGAAAAGAAAAGATGAGAAGCCAATCCAATCAAGTTTGAAGAAGAAGTCCCCCAAGTGAAAAGTGATGAGAAGTGCGGGTTTGAGAAGGCAAAAATGCTTTGTGATAAGGATAGCTTAGGAATGGATCTTGATGGGTTTAGAGATAGGAGTGGGGTTAATATTGGGGCATTGGATAGATAAAAGCCATCTTTGTATGCATCGGTTGTTCTTTACTCTTAGCATTTTGCCAAAGTTCATTCTTTCGTGAGAAACCCATTTGCTTCGGAATACCCTCATGATTGAGATCACTTTTATCTCAAGACTTTTCCCTAAACCAAATGAGTTCACTTGATTTGCATAAGCATGATCCACCATTGAACTTAATGAATGTTAAAGAGATGTGGGTTTAGGAATGCTTGTGAATGCTAAGGGTTAGATCAAATTCGTGTAGCAACGAGTATGGCTAAGTCCTTTAAAGTAGAGATTGTTCATGCATCATATAACTACTCTGAAGGGCATTGGTTCGAACTGTTTTGTTAATATTCTCATACATGATCTTTCACTTCAACCTCTCTCTCTTCTTGTTCTTATTTGTTTGCTTCAGGGCAAGCAAATGAGTAAGTTTGGGGGAGTTGATATTTTCATAATTTGCATCATCTTTGAATTCATTTATCTTAGGTTTTACTTCTTTTCCATATGTCTCATAGCATTTTCTTGGTGTTTTAGTCTTGATTAGGGTTTAAGGTGTTTTGCATTAGGTCCTAGTGAGTCTTGCATGTTTTGGAATGATTTCTAGGGGCTTGGAGGCATTTTGATGGAGATTGGAAGCCTAGAAACCGAGCACATCCAACATTGGGAGCAAGAAGAAGAAGGCTTGAAGAACCAAGGAGTTTCTAGAAGGCACACCGACCCATCCTGGGTCGGTGTCACCACAGGAAGAAGCTGAGCCAAAGAAGTAGATTTTGCACCGATCTGTCCGGGCTCGGTGCCACGGATCGGTGCAAACTCCCAGAACCAGATTTATCTAGACCCGACGTTCCTGAAATACCTGGCTGGGCGAAGGGTCTCCAATCCGAATTAGCCTCGGTGGTATTCACAAAACTTGTAGCCCAGTGAGTTATCTGTCCACAGGAGGTGGTTTGAGGTCATTCGGAGCGATGGTTCGAAAGATACATCAGATTTAGCGGGGATATATCCGTCTGGCGCCCAAAGGAGTTTCCAGAAGACACACCGACCCAGGGTCGTTGTCACCACAGGAGGAAGCCCTTTTGGATCTTCTTCATAGGATTTGTTGGGTTCTTCATTATTATGAGTATATCCCTTTTGGATCATTGGGTTTGGTAGACTTGGGGATTTCTCTTGTTAATCTTTGATGATTATGACTTAATTATTCTATCTCCTTTCTTATTTAGAGGTTTTAATGCTAAATTAGGTTTGGAAAAGCTAATTTAGAACTAAGGGCATTTCATGCACACAAGGTGTTTGATGAAATGCCAACTAAGCTAAATAAGAGATTTTCATACTTAGCTCATGAGAGTGAATGTCTAGGGTGGATTTTGGCTATTAGAATTTGTGTTTAATGCTTGCTAATCATATTTTCACAAATGAGAGTTTGTTGATGAATGTGTAATTAGTGAAGTGATTAGTGCTAAGAGATTAGGCTAATATTGATTAGTGTTCTAGACTTAAGGAAATGCTCTTTTGTGGTTGGATACACATCATTGCTTAGCTTGAGATTCTCCCAATTCAATTGCCTTGCCCAAATATCCTCTTTTAATCATTGTTAATCTCATTTAAGCTTGTTTAGTCCTCTTTACTTGTTTGCTTGTTTAATTTGAACTAGGTTGCTAGAACTTAAACTCAAAACATCTTGTTTGCTTGAATTAGAGAGTATCTTGCATTCTTATTGCATTGAACAAACCCCAAACATGAACTAAGGGTGAAAATTGGGATATCCATCTAAATATCAAAATATATAAAAACTCGAATTAGTTTTAAAATTATTTTACTAGATATAACTGTTTGCTATATATGTTTTATATATTAAATATTGTTATTTTATCACATATTTAAAAACCTTTAAAACAAAACATATACAAAAGTTTGCTATTTTGATTTTATTAGCTAAAATTTTAAATATTTTTTTGAAATACAAAAAATCCATTACAAATTCTGATATAAGTGATATGCTCAAATTAATACCCTAAGATACTAAAGCAGTTGTCGTAGTATAGCAAGGGGTCGAACTACAAAGACTCAAGATATCACACAATAGATTATATAAATCCAAAATACGCTAAATCAAAAGATGTAAACGAAAGCAAGTACGCAATTAAAAATGTTGTAAATCAATTGGGAGAAATATAGGCCCAAGGTTTTTCTCAGGAAATCAATGAATGCAGACTAAATTAACTAACAGGATTCAGATTATGCACGGTTCTAGAACTCAAATCACTAGAGTATAACTAACCAACTCTCGTTGCGAAAACTATCTAAATCTAAATCCTAGGAATTCCAAATCTCTTTGCGAATCCTAAAGTCTAAATCAGCTTTAAAGTTCAGGTTTGATATGTTCACAAATCAATTAGACCAAATCTCTTTGCGAATAATCAATTTGCTCACCTAGGTTCTATCAGGTAATTAATCGCACTCTCGTGCCTAATCAATTATCCTAAGATCTAAGTTCCAGATTCGTCAACCTAGAATTAGCTTTGAGAACAACCTATGGTGAAGAACTAATTAAGATAGTGAATTCTAATAATAAATCAACCTAGCATTCAAAGAAATCCCTATGAGAAAACCCCAAACCTAAAGTGGATCTACTCAGACATGGTGAATGAAACAATCAACATAACTGAATAGATCATCAAATAAATAATCAGAAAAGGTTTTGAGATCTGATCTCGGACGAAGGGAGATTCAGACTTGTCTCTCTAAAACCAAAGTATAGTAAAAATAAAACTTAGCCGAAACATGTGGCTAAAAACCTAATTTATAAGCTAAAACACGTTTTGGGCCTTCTTGTAAATATCAAAGTCTTCTGGGCTAATTTTGCAATTCTTCAACTCTTCAATAAGTCGCGATCCTTCTGTTTCCTCGACGGGTATCGATCGATACCAGGGGGTATCGATCGATACTCATGTGATTTCGATGTCTCAGCTAGACGGATCTCTGCTTCGCTCCAGAATGCTCCAGAAAGCTCCAATATCTCCAATAATGCTCCAAACGTGCTATAACCTGTAAAAGACTCTAAAACACTATGAAATAGCATAAAGACTCTATAAAAAGACTTATATCATGGCCTAAAAGGGGTAAAAACCATGATATATCAATAAGCTAAGTTTTTTTTCTAGGGACATTTATAAAAAATATATTGCGCATGAAATATGAGCTGTTCACTTGTAAATAAAAAATTACCTAAAAATATGGCGCGCGAAAAGTCCAAAAATATGTAAAAATTTGAAAATGTTACCTTAGCATTAATATTTTTTGTTTGTTATGTATCTTACATTGGTTTGATAATCTCTTTATAAGTGTTACATCTCTTTAAAATCTTCTTTCGTGTCTTTGGGAATTGCTCAAATCTTAATCTACATGTTTCTTTTCTTGTGAGGTAAGCATAAACGTTTTCTCTAGTTGACTTAGGTGTAGCAAGATTCGATGATTGTACGATAAACTTCTCTAATTTTATCTAGCGTTTTTATGTTTATATTGTTAAATAATATATGGATTAAGTTACATTTGAATTTTTCTTGTTGGTAGCCGCAAATTACATTGTAATATTTCCTATAATTGTTCTATGATTACTCTATATATTGCTTGTTGGATTTTGCTCGTATTTTCTGATGATTTCGAGTTTGATTATTTAAATATACATATTTGTTTTTGTTAATTGCAACTTGCTATTAATTTACATTGATATACCTTCTCGTTTTCTAAATAATTAATAAAATTCTAATCAATTTCAAACCATGGTGTCAACGAGGCTATTTACAAAGGATGCATGTGACTACATCATAACTGTTAGGGATACATTTCAGGATAATCGTGAAATATATGATACATATCTTAATGTCATGAAGGACTTCCATGATAAGAGGTATATTCTCATTATTAACGATTGATTTCCCTCTTAAATTTTTGTTTAATTTCTGTCCACATAATAATTAAGAAGTACTCTTGTGATTTATGGGGAGCTGGAGAATTTGATGATATTTTCATTGCAGAATTGGTCGTAGTGATGTCAGATCAAAGGTAACAGAACTCTTCAAAGGCCACCAAGAACTGATTTCGGATTTCAATAAATTCTTGCCAGAATGTTACAAGATAACAGATAACATTCGAGAGTGACCAAACTCCACTACAGATGCCTGAGGTTGAGAAAGCCCTTAATTTCGTCAATAAGGTGATATATCATGGTTTTTACCCTGTTTAAACCATGATATAAGTCCGTTTTATAGAGTCTTTCTACTATTTGATAGTGTTTTAGAGTATTTTACAGGTTTTAGCACGTTTAGAGCATAATTGGAGATATTGGAGCTTTCTGGAGCATTTTGGAGCGAAGCATACGTTCGTGTAGCTGAGTACCCGTTTTGAAGTCTCAGTGTCGATCGATACTGCCTAGTATCGATCGATACTCACCGAAGCAGACACGACCCTCGACTTTAAGTTGAAGAATTGCAAAATGGCCCAGAAGACTTTATTATTTGCAAGAAGCCCCAAAACGTGATTTAGGTTATTTAATAGGATTTTACAGCCACTTTGATGGCGATGCGATGCTTTATTCTAAGGTTTATTTTACTTTGGTTTTGTGAGAGAGCTTTTGAAGGGAGACAAGTCTGAAACTCTGTTTGCCCGAGAGAAGATTTCGAACCCTCTTGTTACTCTTTCTATTTTATTTGATGATTTATTCAAACATGTTTATTGCTTCAATTTTCATGTCTAAGTAGATCTCTTGTTAGGTTTAGGGTTCTCATAAGGGTTTTCTCTGAATGCTAGATTGATTAGTTATTAGGATTCACTATCTGAATTAGTTATTCACCATATGTTGTTTGCAAAGCTAATTCTAGATTGATCACCTAGAACTTAGATCTTAGGATAATTGATTAGGCGCGAGAGTGCGATTAATTACCTGATAGAACCTAAGGTGAGCAAAATAACTATTCACAAAGAGATTTGGTCTAGTTGTTTTGTGAACAAATCAAACCTGATTTAAGAAGCTGATTTAGACTTTAGAATTCGCAAAGAGATTTGGAATTCCTAGGATTTAGATTTAGATAGTTTTCGCAACGAGGGTCGGTTAGCTATATCTTAGTGATTTGAGTTCAAGAACCGCGCTAAATCTGAATCCTAACTAGTTAGTTTATCTGCATTCATTTAATTTACGTTCTGTTTTCCATATCATTGATCGCTTAGCTTAATTCTCATATATATAATCTATTGTGTGTCTCTGTGAGTCCTTGTGTTCGACCCCTACTTTACTGCTACTACTGCTTATTACTTTTAGGGTATTAATTTGAGCATATCAAATTTGGCGCCGTTGCCGGGGACTCAATTTGCCATTAGATTTTAGTCTCAGAAGTTCGAATAAGCTCGACGGTATCGGTCGATACTATCTAGTATCGGTCGATACTCGCCGTTCTCTTTTTGTTGATATCGATCGACACCACTTGGTATCGGTCGATACTCATCATGTTTTTGTTACTTACGTTCTTGCCTTTGTTTTCAGGTGTATGCCTAATCGCGAAACCAGAGGGAACAAGAATACTCAGCTAGTTGTTCTGTCACTTGAGCAGCTAGCACTTTTGGAACGCACAAACAGAAGAGCAAAGAAACTAGCAAGGATGAACAACAATCAAGTGGAGTTGGTTCAAGATGAAGCTGGTGCTTACAGAGACCCAGAGGGTCGGTTGTGCAATGAGAGAGGACAACGTATGGACGGAGAGGGGAACATCATTCCACCTGCTCATGTTGTCGAAGGGATTGTCGCTGGGAATGTCGCTGGGAACGCGAACGCTGTGAATGCTGTGGTTAATCATAGTAGAACGATTGGTGAGTACAACAGGCCTGATCAGTTCTATGCAAATCGATCAGCGATTCGTCCTCCTGCTTTTCAGAGGAATGACTTTGAGTTGAAACATGCATACTACACTCTTGTGGGTCAGCACCTTTTTCATGGTCTTTCCAATGAACATCCCATGGACCATATTGAGAGGTTTGAGGATTTGGTCACTAGCATCAAGAGCAATGGAGTGTCCTATGATTACCTCTTCTGCAAGCTTTTCCCATACTCTCTTGGTGGAGAAGCAACTTACTGGCTGAAGCAGTTACCTCCTGGATCACTGACCAACTAGGAAGAGACTAAAAATGCTTTCCTGAACAACTTCTATGATGATGCATGATTAGAGGATCCGAGGAACACGATCTCCCAGATTTCTCAGGGATCTGCTGAGGCGTTCAAGGCTGCTTAGACGAGATTCAGATCATATCAGAGAGATTGTCCACACCACGGGTACTCTGATGTTCAGCTGATGTGTTTCTTCTTCAGAGGACTTGATTGGAGGTATCAGATAACCTTGGATGCTTCGAGCAATGGAAACTTCAACACCAAGTATCCTGATGAAGGCTATGTACTGATTGAGAACTTGGCGTCTAGCAATAGCACCAAGAATGCTGATTTTGAGCGGAAGAAGCTAGCTGGTAGCATGGATGGTTCACATATTGCTGATGTTCAAGCTAAGTTGGACTCTATGCACAATCTTCTGATGGGCAAGATGACGAAATTTGTTCACTTTGCTAAAGATGTCGAGGTATTCAACGAGGATGAAGCAGAGGATGTTAACTACATTGGTGATTCTGGTTTTCATGGTCAGAGGAATCAATTCAACAACAACCGAAACTTCAACAACAACTCTCAGCAAGGAGGTTCGAATCAGTTTGGTCAGAAGTCATCTCAGAATAGTGGGTATACCAGGAACTACGAAAACTCATCTTATCAGCCCATGCTAAACTCCCAGATAGTAAGATCGAGTCTATGTTCGAACAACTTCTTCAAGGACAGCAGAAACTCACTGTGGATTTCAATGGGAAGATTGATGTCCTATACAATGATCTGAGTGGAAGGATCAATGCTATTAACATTCAGCATAAGAAGCTGGAACTTCAGATAGCTTTGACTTCAGAGGCTGTGGAAAGGCAAGAAGGCTTTCTTCCAGGGAAAGTAGAGAACCCAATGGCTCACATCAATGCAATCACCTTGAGGAGTGGAAAAGAGGTCACTCTAGGAGTAAAAATTGGTCAAACTGCAGACATTCTCGTCGATCTTGACGATGAGGATACTGAAATCGCCCAAGTATCGATCGACGCTAGCCAGCATCGATCGAGACCTATCAAGATACTTTCACGGGACAAATCAAAACCGCGTGTATCGATCGATACCATTTCAGTGTCGGTCGATACTGATCCCTCAGTCGAATCAACTCCTAAGGTTTCGAAGAAAGTGCCTACTGTGGTTGCAGAAAGAGTTTATACACCAAGGATACCTTATCCCAGGGCTTCTGGGAAGACTAAGAAGGAGGTAGAAGACTCTAGATGCAAGGTAATTATGGATAAGTTGATCGTTGAACTTCCTTTTATTGATGCCATCAAGACTTCTCCAGCCTTCAGGAGATATGTCAAGAGGATGGTGTCCAGCAACGTGAACCTTGAAGAAGGATGTTTGATGATTACTGATGAGTGTAGTGCTATCCTGACCAACAGAATCCGAAAGAAGCTACCAGACCCAGGGAGTTTTGTGTTGGATTGTACGATATTCACAGATAGATTTGAGCGTTCTCTTTGTGACCTTGGCTCAAGTGTCAAGCTCATGCCATATTCAGTTGCCAAAAGGATGGGGATAATAGACTTCACAACCACAAGGATATCCCTGATACTTGCTGATCGTTCAGTTAGACTTCCAGAGGGGTTACTCGAAGATGTCCCGATTAAGATTGGGAATTGCTTGATCCCAACTGATTTCATCGTCCTGGAGTACGATGCCGAGCCTAAGGATCCTCTTATCCTAGGCAGACCATTCCTTGCAACAGCTCGTGCTTTGATTGATTGCAGGAATGGGAAGATCGCTCTCAACATCGGTGATTTAATCATGATTTTAAGATGATGAAGAGACCAACCATCGATGGGCAGACTTTCTTTGTTGACACCTTCAGTGACATAGCCGAAGAGTATTTCCTGGAGATGCATCCTGAGGATCCACTGGAGAGAGCATTGATATGCTCAAATTAATACCCTATTTAGATACTAAAGTAGTAGTTATAGTATAGCTAGGGGTCGAACACAATGACTCACAGAAACACACAATAGATTATGTGGAAGAGAATTAAGCTAAACCAATAGATGTAATTGAAAGCAAAACGTAAATTAAAAGAGTTGTAATTCGATGGAGGAAAATATAAGCCCAGGGTATTTCTCGGGAAATCAATGAATGCAGACAGACTAACTAACATGATTCAGATTTAGCGCGGTTCTTGAACTCAAATCACTAAAGTATAATTAACCAACTGTCGTTGCGAGAATTATCTAAATCTAAACTTCAGAATCCCAAATCTCATTGCAAATTCCTTAGAATAAACCAGCTTTAATTTCAGGTTTGATATGTTCACAAATCAATTAAACCAAATCTCTTTGCGAGTAATCAATTTGCTCACCTAAGGTTCTATCAGGTAATTAATCGCACTGTCGTGCCTAATCAATTATCCTAAGATCTATGTTCCAGATTCGTCAACCTAGAATTAGCTTTGAACACAACCTAAGGCGAAGAACTAATTCAGATGGTGAATCCTAATAAACTAATCAATCTAGCATTCAGAGAAAACCCTTATGAGAATCCTGAACCTAAAGTGGATCTACTCAGACATGGAGAATGAAAACAACATGATTGAATAGATCATCAAAGAAATCAATAATAAACAGGAGTTCAGAGTTGTCTCCTCAAAAACCAAAGTAGAATCAAGAGTAATGAAAGCGTAGCCTAAACAGGTGGCTGAAAACCTAATTTATAAGCTAAAACACGTTCTGGGCCTTTTCTGTAATTAATAAAGTCTTCTGGGCTTAGAAAGAAACTCTGTAGGCTTTAAAAATCGTGTATCTGCTTTCCTGCAGTTGGTATCGGTCGACACCAAGTGATGTCGGTCGACACTGTCGACCGACATCCTGCTTCTTCTGCTCGCTAGACTGGGCAGTCTTCACGAAAACTGGGATAACTTTCGATCGCACTGTTGGAATGGCCTCAAACCACTTCCAAATGAAAGCTAATCCATTGATCTGTCTTGTGTCAAAATTTGAGCTCAATCCATCGGTGGAAAGTTCTTAAACGAATTCCAAACTTCTGACGTCTCTGCATGACTCTGCTCCTTTTCTCTCAAAATGCTCTGGAATTCTCCAAAAATCCGATTAAGCTCCAAACGTGCTAAAACCTGTAAAAGACTCTACAAGACTCCAAAATACTAGAAATACTCTATAAAACGGACTTATATCATGGCCTAAACAGGGTAAAAACCATGATATATCAACTCCCCCAGACTTAGCCTTTGCTTGCCCTCAAGCAAATAGAAGAATAAAATAGAGAAAGAGGTTTGAAAACATAGAGACTCACATGTTCATGAAACGTTGCAATGACCATTTTCCTTAGTGCTCCACATATCACTTAACCAGTTTTTGATCTAACCACCATGTACTTCTCCGTAGACATTCACAGTTTTCCAGACTACACAGATTATCTCGCAGCATCATTCAATCAAGCCATCCTCGCCAGTTTCATCGCTGTGATTAATACCAAGAACCTTCTAGATTCTTTCTCATACAATATCATGACAAGGAACCACCCCTTTTCACACTTTCTGGTATTATTTTCTCTCCCCCAGACTTATTTCCTATTGTGTTCTTTCGTTTATTTTCTGCTTTGCATATACGCATCAAGGTATGAGACACGAGTATTGATGGTGTTAGCCACCGAATCCCCGGTTCTTCCCTCTCTATGTATCAAAGGTTTAGGCGAATAGTGGTATCACGGGAAATTTTCCTAACCTCACTTTCAACCTTTGTGTGATCATTCCCTCTTAAGTAGAATAATGGGATCGCTGGAAATTTTCCTAGCCCTCTACTCAGAAGAAAATCATTTCATCTTTATGCTCTTATTTATCAACTTTTAACAGGGGAGAGAGATACCATTACTTTAAACATATGGGTTCCTTTGTCAGATATGAATGATGAATCAAGCTCTGTAAACACTAACCACATCGATGAAGTGCAAAAATTTGGCTCAGGCTTTAAGGAACTTTGCTGAAAACATGAGTGTCTTCTAGTCAACCGGTTAGCCTTTGGATTTTTCATTAGTCGATCTAGAACTGATTCTGTAACAATGGTCACTTAGAAGCAAGGTCAGATCAATAGGTTCAACAAAAAGATCACAGTCTCAAACAAAGTTTTGACTCAATAAAACAACGAATGACTCAAAAACAACTGACTCTAAGAAAAACAAAAACAATGTCAGCGACTACCTCCCCTATACTTAAACAACACTGTCCCCAGTGTTATCTAGCCTAGAGTTGGTGAAAGAAAACAAATGAACCAAGTGGATTTAGGAGAAACAAGAAGTTACCGTGCTGGAACATCGAGTATAGACCGACACAGGGCTTGGTATCGAGCGATACCAGGCTTAAGTCGATATGATGAACTGTTCACTCGCGTAGGGTGTCGATCGATACAGGCTGGTGTCGATCGACACCAGTCGTATTTCGACACACTGATTTCAAAGCAGCGACATCGAGTTGCTTAACCCAGGGAAAGCGATCCAAAGTGATAGAAGTTAGCACTGTTAGGAACACTAAAAAACAGGTAAATAGCAACAAGATAATCAAGCATAAATCCATGAGTTCAAATACAAAAACAAAGCTGACACAAGACACAAAACCAAAAACAAAAATAAAAACTAAAATAAAAGAGTTATGTACAGACTCACCAGTGGGTTGCCTCCCACCAAGCGCTTGTTTTACGTCACGAGCTTGACTTTACGAACGATCAGTCAGTAGAAGAATGAGAACTTGCGCTGAAACTAGCTCCACAATCAGACATCGCCAGCTTCAGAGTTTTGCTCATCATGCTCTCCACAAACTCATGTCCTTTTTCTTTCAGCTTCGAAGTGAGGATAACTCTAGCCTTAGAGAATGGTTTCGAGGTTCCCTTGCACTTCACCTTATATTCAATTGAATTTCCATCGCACTTCTGAGGAGTTAAGGTCACATGGTACTCCTTTGCTCTTCACCTTCTTCTTTGCCTTAGTTGTTTTGACGTCTTTCTTGGTGATGACAGAAGGACTATCTAGAATGTCTGTGACAGTTGGCTCGTCAGGAGGCTCTTTCAAAAGATCATTTACCAATGTCTCATCTGGAACAACGGTGATGCAAGATATATGTGTGGGAGTTCCTCTATGGTTGGCTTTGTAGTACACCTCCTTATCATTGTATGAGAACGAGATGTGATTGCTGGGTGTGTCCATAATGGCACCAACGGTAGTCATGAATGGTCTTCCAAGGATCAGCTGCGTACGAGAATGTGCACTCATCTCCACAACCTGAAAATCAGTAGAAACCAGGCAATCTCCTACGTTAACCAGCAAATCAGGGATTGTGCCATAGGGAAGTGAGGTGGAACAGTCAGCGTATGTGATAGATGCCTTTGGCGGTCGAATATCAGCTCCCAATCCTTCTGCAATTGCCCTTGACATGACATTGACGCGAGCCCCTGAGTCAACGAGAGACTCTTTGAATTCAACACCAGAGATATAGCATGGAACTGAGAATATGCATGGGTCTTCCCTCTTAGTCAACCGCTTCAGTGGAGGCTGTGAACTTCTGACCTTGGCGAAAAGTGCCTTAATCTCTTCCTCAGTTTCTCTGCAGTCTCGGAAGTGACTCAGTAGAGCGCGGCACTCGAGGGCTTCTTCAAAAGTATGTGTGAGTGGAATTCTTCGTACCATCTTCTCAAAGCCATGCAGCTGCTTTGGAGAAATAGGATCTCTGAGGTGTTGAGGGATAGGATTCAGCTTCTTGGGCTTGTGAAGTCTGTCAACACTCGTGCGCAGTTCCTTCGCAGTATCTGGGTTGGCATTGATCGATACAGGGGGGGTGTCGATCGATGCTTGCTCCTTTGAGATGTCCTTGAGAGATGGTTGAATAGGTGTCGATCGATACAAGATGGTATCTCTTCGTTCTGTGAATGAACCATTAGTTCCTTGACAGTTGCTGCAGTCTGAGCTACCTGAGTTTCCAGCATTTTCTGCTGAATATTAATGGCGTCGATCCTTCCACTCAGATCGTTGTACATGACATCGATCTTCCCATTGAATTCCATAGTTAGCTTCTGCTGTCCTTGAAGAAGTCGTTCAAACATAGATTCAATCTTGCTCTCAGAAGTTCTGGGTGGTGTGGATGGGCGTTGATAATTTTAATCCTGAGATCCTACTCCATCAATGTAATTAACATATTCCGCTCCATCTTTTTCAGCAAAATGAACAGCCTTCTGCTTCTTGCCCAGCAATAAATTGTGCATTGAATCTAACTTAGCATTCACTTCAACAATCTGTCTACATTCCAAGTTACCAGCTTGCTTCCTGCGCTCCATGTCTGCATTCTTGGTACTATTGCTAGAAACCAAGTTCTCAATAAGCACATAGGCATCGTCAGGATACCTCGTGTAGAAATTTCCATTGCTCGCAGCATCTAAGGACATCTGATACCTCCAATCAATCCCTCTGTAGAAAGTACCCGGTAGCTGAACATCAGAGTATCCGTGATGTGGACAATCTCTCTGATACGATCTGAATCTCGTCCAAGCAGCCTTGAACGCCTCAGTAGGTCCTTGATAAAAACTAGGAGATCTTGTTCCTCAGATCCTCAGATCGTGCATCATCATAGAAATTGTTCAGAAAAGCAGTCTTAGTTTGATCCCAGGTAGTCAGCAATCCAGGATTCAACTGCTTCAGTCAGTAAGTCGCTTCTCCACCAAGTGAGTATGGGAAAAGCTTGCAGAAAAGGTAGTTGTAGGACACTCCATTGCACTTGATACTAGTGACCAAGTCCTCGAACCTCTCAATGTCATACATGGGGTGTTCGCTGGAAAGACCATGAAAAAGTTGCTGGCTCACAAGAGTGTAGTATGCAGGCTTCAGCTCAAAGTCATTCCTCTGATAAGCAGGAGGACGGATTGCGGAGCGATTTGCGTAAAACTGGTCAGGTCTGTTGCACTCACCAATCGTCCTACAACGATTAAACCCTGAATCAGAATCATTGTGTTGTTCATCTCTGCTGGCTTCTTTGCTTTCCTTTTTGCACGTTCCAAGTTCACACCAGAAACACACTAGGAAAAGAACGTAAGTAACAAAAACACGCTGAGTATCGACTGATACCAAGTGGTGTCGATCGATATCAACTAAGAAAAACGTCGGGTGTCGACCGATACTAGGTAGTATCGATCGATACCGACAAGCTTAGTCGAAATTCTCAGACGTAATCTAATGGTGAATTGAGTCCCCGACAACGGCGCCAAATTTGATATGCTCTAATTAATACCCTATTTAGATACTAAAGCAGTAGTTATAGTATAGCTAGGGGTCGAACACAAGTACTCACAGAAACACTATGTGGAAGAGAATTAAGCTAAACCAATAGATGTAATTGAAAGCAAAATTGAGTCCACGGCAACGGCGCCAAATTTGAAATTCTCAGACGTAATCTAATGGCGAATTGAGTCCCCGGCAACGGCGCCAAATTTGATATGCTCTAATTAATACCCTATTTAGATACTAAAGCAGTAGTTATAGTATAGCTAGGGGTCGAACACAAGTACTCACAGAAACACACAATAGATTATGTGGAAGAGAATTAAGCTAAACCAATAGATGTAATTGAAAGCAAAACGTAAATTAAAAGAGTTGTAATTCGATGGAGGAAAATATAGGCCCAATGTATTTCTTGGGAAATCAATGAATGCAGACAGACTAACTAACAGGATTCAGATTTAGCGCGGTTCTTGAACTCAAATCACTAAAGTATAATTAACCAACTGTGGTTGCGAGAATTATCTAAATCTAAACTTCAGAATCCCAAATCTCATTGCAAATTCCTTAGAATAAACCAGCTTTAATTTCAGGTTTGATATGTTCACAAATCAATTAAACCAAATCTCTTTGCGAGTAATCAATTTGCTCACGTATCTGCTTTCCTGTAGTCGGTATCGGTCGACACCAAGCGGTGTCGGTCGACACCAAACAGTGTTCACGAAAACTTTTGATCGCACCGTTGGAAAGGCCTCAAACCACTTCCAAATGAAAGTTAATCCATTGATCTGTCTTGTGTCCAAATTTGAGCTCAATCCATCGGTGGGAAGTTCTTAAACGAATTCCAAACTTCTGTCGTCTCCACATGACTCTGCTCATTTTCTCCCAAAATGCTCCGGAATCCTCCAAAAACTCCAATTAAGCTACAAACGTGATAAAACCTGTAAAAGACTCTAAAAGACTCTAAAATACTAGAAAGACTATAAAACGGACTTATATCATGGCCTAAACAGGGTAAAAACCATGATATATCAAGCATTGGTCTGTTCAGCCCCTTCAGAGGTCCATTCGTGTGATGATATTGCTGGTTACTCGAAGATGCTCGATTCAGCATCGCCGATATCGATCGATACCCCCCCAGTATCGGTCGATACCTTGCGACTAGAAGGAGAGTTGGCCGAAAGTTCTAAGCAAGCTGCTGGGCTTGGAGATTGGAGTGCAGAGAATGCTCCTAAGGTGGAACTCAAGCCACTCCCACCAAATCTGAGGTATAGTTTTCTTGGTCCTAATTCTACATACCTAGTGATTGTTAATGCTTCTTTGAACAACACAGAGATTGCCTTACTGCAAGCTGCGCAAGTATCGCAAAGCTCTTGGCTATTCTCTTGATGATATTTCAGGGATATCACCAGACTTGTGCATGCATATGATTCATCTTGAGGACGAGTCAAAGGCTTCCGTTGAGCATCAGAGGAGGCTGAATCCAAATCTGATGGAAGTAGTCAAAAAGGAAGTGATGAAGCTTTTGAAAGCTGGTGTTATCTATGCTATTTCGGATAGCTCTTGGGTCAGTCCAGTGCACGTTGTTCTGAAGAAAGGAGGGATAACCGTGGTGAAGAATGAAAGGGACGAGATGATTCCTACTAGGACTATCACTGGACATCGAATGTGCATTGACTACAGGAAGTTGAATGCAGCTACACTGAAGGATCATTTCCCATTACCGTTCATTGACCAGATGTTGGAGAGGTTGGCTAGTCATTCCTACTATTGTTTTCTCGATGGTTATTCAGGTTTCTTCCAGATTCCGATACATCGAGATGACCAAGGGAAGACGACTTTTACTTGTCCCTATGACACATTCGCATACAGGAGAATGCCATTTGGATTGTGTAACGCTCCAGCCATTTTTCAGAGATGCATGATGTCTATCTTCACAGACATGATTGAGGATTTTATGGAGGTGTTCATGGATGATTTTTCAGTATATGGATCATCGTTCAAAGACTGTTTGGATAATCTGTGCAAGGTGCTCCAGAGGTGCGAAGAGAAACACTTGGTCCTTAATTGGGAAAAGTGTCACTTTATGGTTCAGGATGGCATCGTGCTTGGGCACAAGGTGTCTGAGGCTGGGATCGAAGTTGACAAAGCCAAAATTCAGGTTATGACAAGCCTCCAACCACCAAATTCTGTGAAGGACATCCGAAGCTTCCTTGGTCATGCTGGGTTTTACATGAGGTTTATCAAAGATTTCTCCAAGATAGCACGCCCACTCACCGCTTTATTATGCAAGGAGATCAAATTCGATTTCACACATGAATGTCTTATAGCCTTTGAGGAGATTAAAAAGGTTTTTGTGAGTGCTCCTATTGTGCAACCTCCTGATTGGACTTTGCCTTTTGAGATCATGTGCGACGCTAGTGATTTTGCGGTTGGATCTGTTCTGGGCCAGAGAAAGGATAAGAAGCTGCACGTCATCTACTATGCCAGCAGAACATTGGATGATGCTCAAAGGAATTACAGCACCACATAGAAGGAACTCCTTGCAGTCGTTTTCTCTTTTGAGAAATTTCGATCCTACTTGATTGGGAGCAAAGTGATTGTTCATACTGATCATGCTGCTCTCAAATATCTGATGCAGAACAAGGATCTCAAGCCTCGCCTTTGTCGTTGGGTTCTTTTGCTACTGGGTTTCGACATCGAGATTAAGGATAAGAAAGGAATAGAGAACGGTGTCGCTGACCATCTCTCGAGGATTCGGTTCGATGCAGACGTCCCTATTGATGATCAACTACCAGAGGAATCCATTTACTTCATTGAAACCGTGTTTCAGATGGGTTTCGCAGAAACTCAGCAATTCCTACGAATTGCAGGTCTTGGTATCGATCAACACTCCTATGGTGTCAGTCGATACCCGGCGATTCCCGAACCAGTTTTGATATGCTCAATTTAATACCCTAAGATACTAAAGCAGTTGTTGTAGTAAGTGTAGGGGTCGAACCACAAAGACTCACAGAAATCACACAATAGATTATGAAGTGTCGAATTACGCTAAGCCAAACAGATGTAATTAAAAACAATGCAGAACTTAAAAGGGTTGTAAATCAATTGGAAGAATATAGGCCCAGGGTTTTTCTCAGGAAATCAATGAATGCAGATAAACTAACTAACATGATTCAGATTTAGCACGGTTCTTGAACTCAAATCACTAAAATATAATTAACCAACTCTCGTTGCGAAAACTATCTAAATCTAAATCCTAGGAATTCCAAATCTCTTTGCGAATCCTAAAGTCTAAATCAGCTTTAATAACATGTTTGATATGTTCACAAATCAATTAAACCAAATCTCTTTGCGAATAATCAATTTGCTCACCTAGGTTCTATCAGGTAATTAATCGCACTCTCGTGCCTAATCAATTATCCTAAGATCTATATTCTAGGTAGCTAATCTAGAACAAGCTTTGAACACAACCTAAGCGAAGAACTAATTCAGATGGTGAATCCCAAACAGATAATTAACCTAGCATTCAAAAAATTCCTTTATGAGAAAAACCCTAAACCTAAGGTGGATCTACTCAGACATGGAGATTGAAGACAACATGTTTGAATAAATCATCAATAGAATAATCAAAAGGGTTTAGAGATCTGATTTCGGACGAAGGGAGATTCAGACTTGTCTCTCTAAAACCAGAGTAAATTAAACAGAGAAAATAAAGTATAGCCTAAACAATGGCTGTAAAATCCTATTTATAACCTAAATCACGACTTGGGGCCTTCTTGTAATTATCAAAGTCTTCTGGGCACTTTTGCAATTCTCCAAAACTTCATAAAAAGTCGCGGCCCATGAAATCTCAATGAGTGTCGATCGATACCAGGGGGTATCGATCGATGCTTGGTGCTCAGATCGGGTTCTTAGTCATCAGACTTCAGTCTCGCTCCAGAATGCTCCAATAATTCCAATTAAGCTCCAAACGTGCTATAACCTGTGAAAGACTCTAAAAGACTCCAAAACACTAGAAAAGACTCTATAAAAGGACTTATATCATGACCTAAATAGGGTAAAAACCATGATATATCAGTTTCGCAGAAACTCAGCAATTCCCACGAATTGCAGGTCTTGGTATCGATCAACACTCCTATGGTGTCAGTCGATACCCGGCGATTCCCGAACCAGTTTTGACTGTTGAACACCTTGGTGTTTCAGAGGAATATCTAGTAGTTGCAGCCGATTCTGATCAGCCATGGTATGGTGATATCGCCAACTACCTCGCTGCAGATGCAGAACCAAAGCACCTCAAGAGCTATCACAAGAAGAAGTTCCTGCGAGACATAAGGCGATACTTCTGGGATGAACCTTACATGTACAAGCACTGCTCTGATGGTATTTACAGGAGATGCATTGCCGAGTCCGAGGTACCTAATGTTTTGTTTCATTGCCATGGATCCGACTATGCTGGACACTTTGCCACATTCAAGACAGTATCCAAGGTTCTTCAAGCAGGCTTCTGGTGGCCTACTATGTTCAAGGATGCTCATACTTTCGTTTCGCAGTGCGACGCCTGTCAGAGAAGAGGGAAGATCAGTAAGAGACATGAGATGCCACAGAATTTCATCCTCGAGGTTGAGATTTTTGATTGTTGGGGCATTGATTTTATGGGCCCCTTTCCTTCGTCGTACGAACACAAATACATCTTGGTTGCTGTGGATTATGTGTCTAAGTGGGTTGAAGCCATTGCTAGCAGAACCAATGATTCTTCGGTGGTTCTTAAGCTGTTTAAGACCATCATTTTCCCTCGATTTGGAGTACTTCGAATTGTGATAAGTGATGGTGGCTCTCACTTTATCAAAAAGATTTTCGAGAGGTTGCTTAAGAAGTATGGTGTGAACCATCGTGTTTCTACTCCTTATCACCCTCAGACTAGTGGACAAGTTGAGGTCTCCAACAGACAGATCAAAGAGATTCTGGAGAAGACAGTGAATGTCACAAGAAAGGATTGGTTTGTGAAGCTGGATGACGCTCACTTTGGGCTTACCGAACCGCTTTCAAGACACCACTTGGGACTACACCGTTTCACTTGCTGTATGGAAAACCATGCCATCTTCCAGTGGAAATCGAACACAAGGCAGCATGGGTTACGAAGTTGATGAATTTCGACATCAAGTCTGCTGCTGAGAAGCGATTGATCAAGCTGAATGAGCTCGATGAGATTAGGCATCTTGCCTATGAGAACTCGAAGATGTACAAGGAGAGGACTAAGGCCTACCATGACAAGAAGATATACTCCAGACATTTTGAACCAAATGATCAGGTACTTCTGTATAACTCTCGTTTGCAATTATTTCTTAGTAAATTGCGTTCTCATTGGTCAGGTTCTTTCACAGTCAAGGAAGTTAGACCACATGGTGCGATTGTCCTAACAAGTTCTTTCGGCGAAGAGTTTACTGTCAATGGACAACAGGTGAAACATTATTGGGCGAAAGCCGAGATTCCAGAAGGACGCATGATGCCTCTAGATGATGCACCCACTGCCTGAACGGCGGTACAGTTAAGCTAATGACATTAAACGAGCGCTTGGTGGAAGGCAACCCACTGGTGAGTTTGTTTTAAAGTCTTTTTCTCTTTATTTTTCGTTTTTGCTTCTGTGTCAGGATAAACAAGGAGCAAACATGAAATCGCCTGAGTGTCGATCGATACCCTGTTGGTATCGGTCGACACCCTACGCGAATGAGAAAGTTCATCCTATCGACTTAAGTCTAGTATCGCTCGATACCAGGCCGTGTGTCGGTCGATACTCGATGTTCCAGCACGGTAACTTCTTGTTTTTCATCAGTCCACTTGGTTCATTTGATTTCTTTCACCAACTCTACGCTAGATAACAATGGGGACAGTGTTGTTCAAGTCTGGGGGAGGTAGTCGCTGACATTGTTTTCGTTTTTCTTAGAGTCAGTCGTTTTTGAGTCAGTCGTTTTTGAGTGATTCGTTGTTTTATTGAGTCAAAACTTTGTTTGAGACTGTGATCTTTTTCTTGAATCTATTGATTTGACCTTGCTTCTAAGTGACCATTGTTACAGAATCAATTCTAGATCGACTACTGAAAAATCCAAAGGCTGAGCAGTTGACTAGAAGACACTCATGTTTCCAGCAAAGTTCTTTAAAGTCTGAGCCAAATTTTTGCACTTCATCGATGTGGTTAGTATCCATAGATCTTGATTCATCATTCGTATCTGGCAAAGGAACCCATGTGATTTAAAATAATGGTATTTCTCTCCCTGTTACAAGTTAATTAATAAGATGCATGAAAAGATGAAATGATTTTCTTCTGAGTAGAGGGTTAGGACAATTTCCAACGATCCCATTATTCTACTTGGTGAGGAATGATCACACAAAGGATTGGAAACGAGGCTAGGAATTTCCTATGATGCCATTATTCACCTACACCTTTGATACGTTGAGAGGGAAGAACCGGGGATACGGTGGCTAACACCATCAATACTCGCGTCTCATACCTTGATGTGTATATGCAAAGCTAAAAACAAAAGAAAGAACATAATAAGAAATAATTCTGGGGGAGAGAAATAATACCAGAAAGTGTGAAAAAGGGTGGTTCCTTGTCATGATATTGGATGGGAAAGAATCTAGAAGGTTCTTGGTGTTAATCGCAGCGATGAAACTGGCAAGGATGGCTTGATTAAACAATGCTGCGAGATAATGTGTGTAGTCTGGAAAGCTGCGAATCTCTACGGAGAAGTACATGGTGGTTAGATCAAAAAGCTGGTTAGGTGATCTGTGGAGCACTAAGGAAAATGGTTATTGCAATGTTTCATGAACAGGTGAGTCTCTACGTTTTCAAACCTCTTTCTCTGGTTTAGTCTTCTATTTGCTTGAGGGCAAGCAAATGCTAAGTCTGGGGGAGTTGATATATCAAGGTTTTTACTCTGTTTAAGCCATGATATAAGTCCGTTTTATAGAGTCTTTCTACTATTTGATAGTGTTTTAGAGTATTTTACAGGTTTTAGCATGTTTGGAACATAATTGGAGATATTGGAGCTTTCTGGAGCATTTTGGAGCGAAGCATACGTTCGTGTAGCTGAAGACCCGATTTGAAGTCTCAGTGTCAATCGGTACTGCCGACCGATCGACACTCACCAAAGCAGACACGACCCGCGACTTTAATGAAGAGTTGAAGAATTGCAAAATGGCCCAGAAGACTTTATTATTTGCAAGAAGCCCCAAAACGTGATTTAGGTTATTTAATAGGATTTTACAGCCACTTTGATGGCGATGCTTTATTCTAAGTTTTATTTTACTTTGGTTTTGTGAGAGAGATTTTGAAGGGAGACAAGTCTGAAACTCTGTTCGTCCGAGAGAAGATTTCGTACCCTCTTGTTACTCTTTCTATTTTATTTGATGATTTATTCAAACATGTTTATTGCTTCAATTTCCATGTATGAGTAGATCTCTTGTTAGGTTTAGGGTTCTCATAAGGGTTTTCTCTGAATGCTAGATTGATTAGTTATTAGGATTCACTATCTGAATTAGTTCTTCACCATAGGTTGTTTGCAAAGCTAATTCTAGATTGATCACCTAGAACTTAGATCTTAGGATAATTGATTAGGCGCGAGAGTGCGATTAATTACCTGATAGGACCTAAGGTGAGCAAAATAACTATCCGCAAAGAGATTTGGTCTAGTTGTTATGAACAAATCAAACCTGATTTAAAAAGCTGATTTAGACTTTAGGATTCGCAAAGAGATTTGGAATTCCTAGGATTTAGATTTAGATAGTTTTCGCAACGAGAGTTGGTTAGCTATATCTTAGTGATTTGAGTTCAAGAACCGCGCTAAATCTAAATCATGACTAGTTAGTTTATCTGCATTCATTGATTTCCTGAGAAATACCCTGAACCTATCTTTCTCCAATCGAATTTACAACCGTTTTTATTTACGTTTTGGTTTCCATATCATTGATCGCTTAGTTTAATTCTCATCTATATAATCTATTCCGTGTCTCTGTGAGTCATTGTGTTCGACCCCTACTTTACTGCAACTACTGCTTAGTACTTTTAGGGTATTAATTTTAGCATATCACAAGGTCAAGGTAAGCACATTCACTAATGGTAGAAAATAGGAATGGACAATTCGATTATCGACTGAAAAATAAATTACACCATTTTGTGCTTATGATTTTCGGAACTGATGAACGGCCACCGGCGCTCCCTTGTGCTTATGATTTTCTAATCTATTTGAATGACGGTTGTAATTTGAACCCAACAACTTTATATTTTGTTTAAGTATCTATGTCTTTATTTTGAACATGAATATTTGGTGATATTATTATTTACGTCTCGAATTTCTTATATATTATGTTCATTTGTAAATCTCTACTGATATATCATGTGATTAACGATAGAGATATATTTTGATATTGATTGTGTTTAGTTTATCTTATAGTTATCGTCTTTAGAATTTTCCGTTATTTTCATATTTACTTGGTGAACGTGTCTTCGTTTATTAAAATTAATTGTATCGTCTTGGTTATTTAAATTTTTAGAAGCACGAATAATATTTTAGAACCATGATTAATATATATTATCGATTGATTTTATTATTTTGATGTTCGAAAATTTTGTGAATTATACTATTATTTATATAATTTAGTTTTTTTAAAAATAATTAATATATCGAGTATAAACAATGATCATATAGTTAGTCGGTATTTATTTCCTTTCTATATATATATATATATATATCTATATAGAGAAAAGGAAAATCGGTTTTCTAAAAATTTAGTTATAAAAGGATTATTTTATAATCGTAGGTCTCCTAGAAAAGGAAATTGTAAAACTATATCTATGATTTTTGGATTATAGAAAAATAAAAATTTTGAGTGATCGAACAAGACTATTTTCCTTTTATTTTTTTTTTACAAATAGAACCGAATCAGAACTAGTGGTTCGCTGTTCCATAGAAGAGTAAACATTTATGTTTCTGTAAAAAAGTTACTGTTTACACACTTAAATTTGACAGACGGATCTCATCCCTTTTTTCAATGAGACATTGAAACTGTACATTGAGTCAATTCTTTCCGAATATATCTCTCTTACAAAATTCTATATAAGATTTTTATAGTCAAGTCTACAATTAAAATTTGTTCTTACAAAAAAAAAGGTGTAGAATTGGTTCTTACAATCGAAACAGTTAACAATATAATTAACAGGCTTCAAAGAGACCATTTGGAATATCTCCATCATATTGGAGAGGTTTGGCCAATCGATGTCAAGATCTTGCGTTCATGGAACAAGCAAACGGTTGATGGGCCAAGTATCGAGATGATTGTAATGGATGAGAATGTACTATTGTTATTGTTAATGTTTTGTTATTGTTACTTTCTTTTGTGGTAATCTTGATATCAGTTAATGTTACGTATTTATTAATTTTTAGTGAACATTCCCGATTCATCCTTTCAATTTTGTTTGTGTGTAAACGGTTTAAAGATATTTGCTACGATTATTTGCTACGATTATCTTTAACCATATTTTCACAGGATTTAAAAATATTTGCTACGATTATGCCATTGCATGTTCTTATTTATGAGGATAATATCAACCAAGATGAGTGGAAGTTGTTCTTTGGCTTCAAAATACTCCCTTATATTGAAAATCCACGACTCGCCCGGAACAAGTATAAAATTATGTTTAAAAATTCAACTATCGTACGAAATATTGATGCAAAAAAACAGATTGCTTATTTCTCGACACACCAACATTCGAAGATGTTTTTGATCATAATATTGATCCTTATGTCGTAACAGGTTAGATAATTTATGTTATAATAGAATTATGAATTTGCTAATATCCGGATTAATTGTTTTTCAGTTAAAAAATTTATTATATGCTTCTCTTAGATTTAATTGGGGCTATTTTTGGCGTTGGAGATTTAAAAATCGAGGTAGCGAGCGATGGAATCGAAAGGAATTACATGATACAGTTTCATCTAATGGGCGCTGAGTAAGTATAAAATTCAAGCTATTTGGTTTGGTTCTACGTCGAGGATGATGTATTGTATATTTGAAATGATCAAACTTACTTCATGAATTTGTGAATATATCGATGTTTCGAAAGATACATCAGATTTAGCGGGGACCTGTCTGTCTGGCGCCCAAAGGAGTTTCCAGAAGGCACACCGACCAATCCTGGATCGGTGATGTGGGTCGGTGTCACAATAGGAAGAAGCCGAAGCAAGAAGAAGATTAGCAATGATCGTTTGCACCGATCCAGAGTCGATCGGTGCAAACTCCCATAACAAGATTTATCCAGATCCGACGTGTCTGAAAGACCTGGCTGGACGAAGGGTCTCCAATCCGAATTAGCCTCGGTGGTCTTCGAAACAGTTGTAGCCCTTGATTAAATGATTGAATGATTAAAAAAGAAGAGATGTAAGATAGAATTAAAAGATTCATAGCTTAAATTGCATATATAGAAGATCTCTTACAAATCACCAAAAACACACTAAGAGAGGTATTTTTGCTTAAGAAAAGAGATAGATCCTAAAAGATTAGGTTTAGAGTATAAATATTGTTGCTGGGCGGACCGGGTCAACCTGGAACAAACCAGGTATTGACCCGGCCAAATTTGGATTTTTGCTGATTCTGGTGGTCTGCACCGACCCATCTTAGATAGGTGCAAATGGTCAGTGCAAAAAACTTTGAGCATGACTCTTTTGGGTGCCAGACGGACACGTCCCCGCTAAATCTGATGTATCTTTCGAACCACCGCTCCGAATGACCTCAAACCAGATCCAGCTTCAATGGTTTGCATTATAATTGTAGAGGAAGGAGTTAGCTGTCCACAGGAGCTGGAATCAAGTCATTCTCACGTGTGGTTTGAGAAATATGGCTTATTTACCAGAGACAGGTCCGCCTGGCCGAGACGGTTTCTTCAACACCGAGTCCACAAATCGGTACAACAGATCGGTGTGGTAACTAGAGCTAAATGTCCTTAGCACCGATGTTTAGCACCGATCAGTAACATCGGTATTGAAGCTTCAAAGGATTACACCGACGTCACAAGTCGGTGTGACTGATCGG
Organism: Eutrema yunnanense; assembly: GCA_002933935.1. Classification (NCBI taxonomy): domain Eukaryota; kingdom Viridiplantae; phylum Streptophyta; class Magnoliopsida; order Brassicales; family Brassicaceae; genus Eutrema; species Eutrema yunnanense. The sequence goes on from PKML01036372.1 coordinate 372,561, forward strand.
TGTAACACTTATCTCACCCAAACCAGCCGAGCTCACCCGAAGTGTCTGAAAGATCTGGCCGAAAGAGGGGTCTACATTCCGAATTAGCTTCTGTGGTATTCACAAAAAGTGTATCCTAGTGAGTCAGCTGTCTACTGGAAGTGGTTTGAGGCCATTCGAACATGCATTCCAGGAGATATAGTTATTCTACCGAAGGTTCTACAACAACACTGACCGCACAAACTCAGGTCCAATACCGATCAGTTTCACCGATTTGTGACATCGGTGTGAAGCCACTGAAGACCAGATTTGACCCATTTCGACCGGGTCGGTATCCGGTTTGTCCCGGATCGACCCGGTTCGCCCCTATTCACTATTTAAACCCCTTTTTCATGGGTTAAGTCTTTTTCTCAAAATTTTCCTAAGTATAAACCTCTCTTGTGTTTTGTTCTTGGATTTTTGAAAGAGACATTTTGATTTTAATGCAATCTTAAGTTTAATTATTCTTAATATATCTTGTCTTTAATTTATTTTAATCTTTATAATCTCTAATCATGGATTCAATCATCTTCCTTATGGGATTTGAGGGTTTCACCATGATTAGTGAGTAGGTCCTTTTAGAGCTCATGGATGAGGTTGACTAGGGGTTTTTTTGTTTGATCTACGATATCTAGTGATTAGATTACATTTTCCTCTCTTATTTAGGGTTCATAATGCTAGATTAGGCTTGAGAAAACTTGAAAGGACCGCATTTTTTTTTTTTTTGCAGATATAATTAAACAATAATAATTATACATTAAACAATACCAATTAAACGATACAACACAGGTACTACAGCTTACACAAGCCAACGATTTTATAACAGTAAAAAAACAACTGGTATAGATCGATACTCCCCTAGTGTCGATCGATACCCAAACAACAGAAGCAAACCCCGGGTCCTAATCATCCCCTCTTCACCGCCTCGATTCCACGATCACGCCTTATCTTTACCTGCATCGACAAAAGTGATGCATCAACATTTGGCTAACCAAATGCTGAGTGAGATTGATCATCCCAATAACAGGCTACCAATAAGCACAATCAACAATTATCAAGAATTAATTAACAACAATTAAAACTTTCAGCACAAAGCCACAACTGGTATCGATCGATACTCCCATAGTGTCGATCGATACCCAACCAACACACGACTCCCGACAAGGGACTGGTATCGATCGATATTGAAACCAACACCTGGTATCGATCGATACAACCACAACTCAAGTCCACCGACAAGGGACTGGTATCGATCGATACTCACGTGGTATCGATCGATACTCACGTGGTATCGATCGATGCTCACGAGACCTAAACACAGGAATCACCATACAAGCCATAAAAATGCATCAACCAACTCAACAAAGCATCACGCAAGCTTAGTTGCTAACCTTTGGTCACAACTCACCTTAAACACGATGGATCAAGCTCTAAAACAACTTCCCGAGCTCAAGATCGATCTCCCTCTCTTCTCACAAGCTCTCGCCAACACAAAGCTCGTCCAACCTCTCCTTCAAGCTTCTCCCAAGCTCAACTCTCTCTCGATCTCGCAAGATCTAAGCTTCGCCAAGCTTTTCTTCTCTCTCTCTCTTTCTCCTTCTCTCTCGCTCTTTCTTTCTCTCTTTCGCGACCAACCTTGGTCTTATCCTCAAAGGATAGGTTTTTATACTCGAAAGAAGATAAGAGAAGAAGACAACCAGGAGAAAAACCCGGCTGGTGTCGATCGATACATGCTGGTATCGATCGATACCACCCCCGGAACAACCCGAATTAATTATTTTTCCTCCATAATCAATTCTTCCGGAACACGGGCGTTACAATTCTCCCCCACTAACTTAGATTCGACCTCGAATCTTCGTTACCGTTCATCTCCAATGAACC
>PKML01036372.1:380399-417186 GCA_002933935.1 Eutrema yunnanense
CTCGCACCCAAAGTGCTCCTCTCCCCCACTTGTGTCCAACACAAGGGGGTACGACATGGCCTCCCATACAGAGCCTCATATGGAGCCATCCCAATACTCGCCTGGTAGCTGTTGTTATACGCAAACTCTACCAAGCACAAGTGATCCACCCAGTGACCACCCCAATCCAGCACACACATACTCAACAAATCCTCCAAAGTCTGGATGGTCCGCTCGGACTGCCCATCTGTCTGAGGATGATACGCCGTGCTCAAGTGCACTTTCGTGCCCATCTCTGCCTGAAACGCATTCCAGAACTCCGATGTGAACTTAGGATCCCGATCCGAGACAATGCTCACCGGTACTCCATACAGTCTCACAATCTCCTGCACGTACTTCCTAGCCAAAACTGCTGCCCTATCGGACTTCTTAATGGCCAGAAAACGCGCACACTTGGTCAATCGATCAACGATGACCCAAACAGCATCCTTGGTCCGAGAAACTGGTAACCCCACCACGAAATCCATCGTGATCATATCCCACTTCCACTCTGGAATGGGTAAACTCCGCAACAAACCACTCGGAACCTGGTGCTTCGCCTTCACTAACTGGCACACGTTGCACGACGCAACCCAGTTAGCCACATCCTTCTTCATCCCGACCCAATGATAATAGCGCTTGAGATCGCGGTACATCTTAGTCGCTCCCGGATGAATCGTAAACATACTCGAATGAGCCTCACTCAGGATCTCCCGCCGCAAATCCTCATCCAAAGGTACGCATACCCTCCCATTAACAAGGATAGTGCCGTTCGCAGATACCTGATACTCAGAACCCTCTGCTCTCGAAGCCTTAACCAAAGCCTCATCTTTCTCCTGAGCCAACCGAACTCTGCTCAAAAGATCCGCCTGGTTAGCCGCCTCTAAGCCCAAAGGTTCCTGAGATACAACACATAAGCGCAATGTGCTAATCTCGCTCACCAAAGACTCTACCTCGCGCTCCCGAGCCAAAGCAACCCGCTTCCGACTCAACGCATCCGCAACCAGATTAGCCTTACCAGGATGGTAAGCTATCTCCATATCATAATCGGCCACTAGCTCCATCCAGCGCCTCTGCCTCAAATTCAACTCAGGCTGAGTGAAAATGTACTTCAAGCTCTTATGATCTGTGAACACCTGCACCTTTCCGCCATAAAGATAAGATCTCCAAATCTTTAAAGCGAAAACTACTGCAGCCATCTCCAGGTCATGGGTAGGGTAGTTGCCCTCATGCTTCCGCAGCTGCCGCGAAGCATAGGCAATAACCTTCCCCCGCTGCATCAACACACAACCAAGACCCACTCCCGACGCATCGGTGTACACCACGTAAGGCTCGCCCGACTCAGGCAACGCCAATACTGGAGTACTAGACAACATGGCCTTCAGCCCCGCGAAACTCTCCTCACACTCCGAGGACCACACGAAAGGAACATCCTTTCCCGTCAGCTTCGTCATAGGCTTGGCCAAACTCGCGAAACCCTTGACGAACCACCGATAATACCCTGCCAACCCGAGAAAACTCCGAATCTCAGTAGCATTCCTCGGCCTCGGCCAAGTACTAATGGCCTGGATCTTCTCCGGATCTACCGACACTCCCTCCGCAGAGATAATGTGACCCAGAAAACCGATCTCCCGCTGCCAGAAACTACACTTGCTCAACTTAGCAAATAACTTCTGTTCCCGCAGCTTCGAAAGAACCACACGCAGATGCACCTCATGCTCCTCCCGGCTCCTCGAATACACCAAGATATCATCGATAAAGATGATCACGAACTCATCTAGATACTCCTGGAAAACGCTGTTCATCAATCTCATAAATGCAGCCGGTGCATTCGTCAACCCAAATGGCATCACCACAAACTCATAGTGGCCATAACGAGATCTGAAAGCCGTCTTCCGGATATCTACCTCATCGATGGGAATCTGATGATATCCCGACGCCAAGTCAATCTTGGAGAACCAAGTAGCCCCTCTCAACTGATCCAACAACTCATCAATCCGAGGAAGAGGATACCTGTTCTTCACTGTGACTCGGTTAAGTCCCCGGTTATCAATACACAACCGAATCTGTTGTATGACCTGGGCATTACACGACGTGGTGGTTCTAGAACAACCGTCCTGCTAACGCCCAGACCACACCCGGCTAACCAATCTCGCCTAGCGACAACTTTGTTGCAACTCCAAGGGCGGGACTTAAACTGCCACATGGTTAAGGGTGTAACCCTCTTCCGTGCGGTTTCTCGCGTCCTGAACCTAGTCCTCGGGTTAAAGAATAGAAATAGATAAAAGAAAACTATCTGATCGGACATCAATATATTGTTGTTGTGTTGGGTTTGAAAACGTTTTGAAAAACTTTCAAGAAAAATAATTTCGCAAACACGACGAAAACACGTGCGCGATCCTCCAGGTCTGAACTGGAGTGACCTAATCTTGGGCTCTGATACCAAGTTGTAACCAGGGCATGTTAGGTTGGCGGACTAACCCCTTTCGGTTCAGTCGCCCAGTTTGGTCCCTTAGTGAGCACACATGATCACCAGGAAAACGCCCAGGTCATACAACAATTAAGACATATCCAATTATCGCTAATTTGTATAGAACAAAGGGAAGAGGAGATGTAAGTAATGGGGATTACTCAGTGAGGATGAACCTTACGAAGGCTCACTGTTCACTTCTAGACAATTACGCAAGATACTATTATGAAAGTCTAATCCTAGAACAAGTACAAACAATTTGGGTAACATCACAACAGATCCTATCAGACGGGTCACACAGACACCGACGGTTTGCCCAACTATCACGGCATTGGTTCTGATGCCAAAGTATATGACCCCACCGGTTCCATCACACAGAAATTCTCTAAGCAAAGGTATATACTCCACCAGTCCCAGCAAACAAATTGGTTCCAATGCCAAGGTATACACTCCACCTGTCCTATCACACAGAAGGTTTCAAAAAGCGTACAACCCCACCAGTTCCATCAACTCATATAGTTAACTTCACACAATACCAGATTAAATCTTATCATTCTCATCCACTAGGCTCAACAATCACAAACAGGACTCAACCAAGTTGTAACAATGGGATCGGTTCATAACAAACAATTCACCAGGTTATTAGGGTTCATCATTCATTAGTCCGTATTCAGGTAACTTGTGAAACAAACAACAATCAATTCATCAACAAACCCTAGAAGCAGATCTAGCCTAACCTAATAACATATCTAATAATATATGGTAGAATTTATAATATAGTCAATTGGCAATCCACAGAGAGCACTAAACAAATCAAATAGCTTTCCTAGTGGAAAGCTAAGTTTTAAAAGAAGACTTGATCAAAAACAGTAAATCGAGATCTCGTAAGAAAGTGAGGGGCAACTAGTCCTCACCTTGGCATAAAAGGAGGCGATGGAAGGGAGAGAAAAGGAGAAGGCTCGCCATCAGGATTCTAGGAGGAGCTCGACGACGGAGAAATAGGTGGCGTGAAGGACATCGCGGTGGCTAGGGTTTCACGCGGAGGAGAGAGAAATCGCGGAGGAGGGAGAGAGAGACGTCGAGGAGAGAGAGAGCGATCGAGGAGAGAGAGAGCGGTCGCGGAGAGAGAGAGAGCGGTCGCGGAGAGAGAGAGAGAGAAAGAGGAGAGATGTGTTTAGGGTTTTGGAAAAGAATTAATGAAAGATTAGCTAGATATTTATAGAGAAATTGTTTCTCGATGAAAAAAAAAAAGGAATATATGAAATTATCTAAAATGAAATAGGATATTTTAGATGAGAATGAATAAAAAATAAATCTTTAATTGAAATAAATGAAAAAGGAAATACAATGATAAGGAATATTCCGGAAGGATCTAGAAATTCACTTAAATCGAAAATTAAGAAACGGATAAATACCGGACCGAAGGTCGGGATTTCACATTTACTTTGCCGTCACACTTTTCATCATCGTGTTTCTCTATCGTTCTCCCTCTTTTACACTTGAATTCATATGAATCTCAGGTCGTTGCTTCCACCGTCTTTACTTCATCACCGTTTGAGTTTGAGGGAGCGTATAGAGAAATATAAAAGATTTTAGAAAATACCTCAAATCCCTATGATCTCTCTTAACGTTAATTAATATTATAATATTCTCTTTTAATTATCTAGGATTCTATCTATAACTTATAATTGTTGTAGCATGAATTACAGCAGTCAAAATTTGTAAATAGTGATAATCGAAGGACTTTAGCTTATCTTTAAATAACAGAAGATCGAATGGCTTTTGAGCAATAAACAGAAAGTTGATTGTTGGGAATGATATGAATGGATCAAAGATGGATTTAGCACGAAATGAAAGAGTAAATGAGTTTAGTATTTTGTTCTCGGGAGTGTTTACACAAGAACAAGAACAAAGAATTTGTAAGTAGAAATTGTAGTGCTTGTTGCATATTGAAAGAGCTGTTGTGTATGGAAAAAAAGTTGTCCTTCCCCTTGCCATTGTCCTTACTTTTATATTTTGAGCCCGTGTTTAACATTGTCATTTACTCCGTTTGATTCGTCATTGATGACATTCAATCCGGTGGATTTGGCCGTTACTCTTTGGTGTTTTTAATCATTGCATGGTTTGAATGAGTCTTCGGTCTACTTCAGAATGATTGGCCTTGAGTTCGGCATTTATTCTCATTTGACCGTGGTTCACTACAGTGTGTTTTTCAGCTCGGTATTTCACTTTACTTTTGTCTTTCACTTACCCAGCTTTTTTATCCTTTGTTTAATGGGTCTATTTTATTAGGACGGGATTGACACGCCCACAATAACATATATATTTCTATATATGCTATGTACATTGTAAAAGGTATGATAGTGAATATAAAACTCTTCCAATACAAACCTCTCATCACGCTATCACCATCAGCTTTGATTATAAATTTTAATAACCGAAAAGGATAGCAACAGAGAATTATAGTGTCTTGAGAAACAGAGCTATGGTTACTAAAATAAACATATGATTCTTGTAGCTGAAAAATATTAGTTTATAGTGAAAAAAATGAAGGGAGTACAAGTGGAGAATCTAAAGCATCTCATATCATCTGAAATATAAATATTGCACAGATGATTTGAGGCTGGACTTAGAAAATGAGCAGGTTATGGTCCTCAACTATGAACAGACCCGTCCTTTGCTTAAAGCGGATGAAACACAATCTTTAAGCCACAAAATATATAATAATTTTGAAGGCCACCTGTTTAATGTTTCGTTAGTCAAATTGGTTATGTATTGTTTTGATATCTTGGTTGTTTCAAGTTCGATTCCATTGATTGCATCTTTTAAACAACAAAATTATGTGCATTTGGTGATCCACAATGATTTAATGTATTGGCCTATTGGGTTAAATATGTTTTTTGTGCTAAATATGTTTTTTTTTGTCATGATATTTGATATATTTGTGTAATATTAGATATAATCTTATTAGTTCTCCAAAAAGCAATAAACTTATTTTCATCAGATAAATATTAATTTATTAGTATTTTATATACTTTTCAAATAAAAGTATTAACACTAGCTAGATTTATATAAATTGTAGTTCAAATAGTTTTAGAAATTAAAAAAAACACATATAAATCATAATTTTAATCAGCTTATATAGATTTAGTTTTATCAAATTATATGTCGTGTAATTCTAAGATATTCGATTTAAAAGTATTTAAAGTAACAAATACTTATTTTAGTTTTACAAATTTTTGGATTCAAATATCTGTTTTGTAGTAAAAATAATTTGTTAAGATAATTAAATTAAATTTTGTATGTTAAAAAAAAGATTTTTTTTATTTTTTTTTTGCGCTTTAGGCGACCAAAATTATTGGGTCGGCACTGACTATGAAGTCATAGATGCTAAAGAAGCTACTTCATTGATTTTGAAATATCACAGAATACCGTCGGCCATCGATCCAAAGAGGTTCAGAGTGAACATATTATTACCAATGAGTTGGATTCTCTTCTTTTGAATGATTTGTTCAAAGATACAATTTCAAAGAGATCAGTTAGATAATAGCTAGCTAGCTTCTTATTTTAACTTTAACTGATTTCAATCACTCAATCAAACTCAAAACCAAACTAACTCGCCGCTTGTCTTTCTTAGTTATATTCATTTAGTTCATTTTGTTTACCGAGTCCCTGAGGATCAATATCCAACATACCACAAGGTTATTTTATTGATGAGTCCTTGATAGTGTTATTTTGTTGTGCACTTGCGATAAATAGGGTTTAAATTATGTCATGGTGTTTTTTGTATGGAATCTTCCTTTTAAATTATATTGAGCAATTCAATATATTGAGGAAAATCAATTATTAATTCACCATTATACAAAAATGTTAAATTCATGATAAAAATAAAAAGTATGCGCGACCACCAAGGGACGTACGGAAATAAGAAAGATTTTATCGTTGGAATTGGAAACAAATCAATATCATAAAGATAGTTTCTTTTACCTTTAATCAAAACTTAGTCGTTATTTCTTAAACCCTCTTGCTTTAGCTAAACCCTACTATCAAGTCAAGATGTTCCGCTCTGTCGGTACCGTGTCCCGGTTCTGCAGCAGCTCGAACGCTCTTGTTCCTCGATTCCTTCTTCTTCGTTGCAATACTTCCCCGAAGACCGCAACTTTCGTCTGTGTTTCATCTTCTAATTTGCGCTGTTTTTCTTCTGACACATCAGCACCCGCACCATCAGATGCTGCAGAAAATAAGATAACCTCGGTGGTGAAAAACTTTTCGTTCTCTAGCATCTTTCAACATTGGAAGAAAGAGCTTATTCAGCAAGAGAAAGAAGAATCTGGTGTGGATGAAGCGAAAAACACAACTCCTTCTGCTATTGATTTGGGTCTTAACTCGGTGGTTAAGGTCTTCACTGTCTCTAGCAAGCCTAGACTTTTTCAACCTTGGCAGATTAGTATGCAGAATGAGTGCTCCGGCTCTGGTATTGACAAAATTTTTTTTATATATTACAAAATCTCACATCAATTGATTAAGACTTCTTCTAATGGTAACATGTAGTAATAGAGTTGAGTTGCTTTGATATATTTTATTGTTAAAAACATGCATGTGGTAAAAACGGAAACCATAGTTGGAGATGTTTGTTTGGTCTACATACTAAGACTGGAATTGTTGTAGGATTTGTAATCTCGGGAAAGAAGATTATTACGAATGCTCATGTGGTGGCTAATCACACATCAGTTAAAGTAAGAAAGCATGGTTCATCCACAAAGTACAAAGCAAAAGTTCGAGCGATTGGGCATGAATGTGATTTGGCCATCTTGGAGATCGATAGCGATGAGTTTTGGAAAGGAATGAACTTCTTGGAGCTTGGAGACATACCCAATCTGCAGGAAGAGGTGGCCGTTGTTGGCTATCCTTGCGGTATTTTTTTCCTTGCTAATAATTTAATTTCATATAATAGTATTAAATGTTTCGAGAAGAAATTTGTAGATATAGAGGCAAGAAAGTTATAAATCCATATACTTTGAAATATTAATGATCTTGAAAAAAAATTACTATCTTGCATTGTGAAGAAAATATTTATATTTAGAATATGTGATATGTTGTGATAAGTTATGTTACATGCTCAAATGCAGGTGGTGACAGTATATCCGTTACAAAAGGTGTTGTGTCGAGAGTTGAACTGATAGAATATAGTCACACCTCCACCGAGCTATTGGCAATACAAATAGACGCAGCTATCAATTCTGGAAATAGTGGTGGTCCGGTAATCATGGGGGACAAAGTCGTTGGTGTAGCATTTGAAAGTCTGTTTTGGTCCGATGGTATAGGGTGAGTTGAGTTGCAGATTTCAATATTGAAATATGAAAGACTATTTCTCTGAACATGATAAATAAGCTTAATTATATATTCAAATTTAAGTTTTGCATATATATTTTTCTTGTCATTACAAACAAAGGTTTAACTAACTCTATATTTTTCCACATGCAGCTACATAATTCCAACTCCAGTAGTTCAGCATTTTCTAAATGGTGTTGAACAACATGTTAGTTTCGGCTCGGTGAATCTATCGTATCAGACGATGGAGAATGCCCAAATCCGTGAATACTATAAGATGAGCAACGAAATGACAGGGATTCTTATAAACGAAATAAACCCGCTGTCGGATGCTCACAAATTCCTGAAAAAAGATGATGTTATTCTCGCGATTGATGGTGTTTCTATAGGAAATGATAGTAAAGGTAATAGTACTACATATATATATATATATATATATATAACTATTCTCCATTTTCACCGTGTTACTAAATCATCCCCATGTGTACAGTTCATTTTCGTAAACAGGAAACAGTAACTTTCACGCATTTGGTTTCTATGAAGAAACCATGTGAAACAGCGTTAGTTAAAGTCTTAAGAGAGGGAAAAGAGTTTGAGTTTAGTATCAGTGTAAAACCTGTAAGTCATCGTTCACTTTTTTAACTAAAATTTTTGTGACATTTCACAAATAAACAAAATGTTATGGTTATCTATTGTACGCAGGTGCAACCACTAGTTCCGATGCATCATTTCGACAAGCATCGAAGTTATTGTATATACGGCGGTTTTGTTTTTGTACCTCTAACTAAACCATACATTGATAGCTCTTACATTAGCCAAAGTTCTTCCGGAAAGATGCCCAAAAAAGCCGGTGAACAGATCGTAATAATTTCTCAGGTTTGTCCCTTTTTTAAGAGATATTTGCATCAATTGTCACTTTATCAAAACATTTTTTGCGTTCTAACACTTTTTAAAATCTGCAAAAATAAATAATACTTTTTCTGTTGAAAAGATGATTTTGCCCCTTCTTGTTATTGGTCCATGTACTGTACACCGTTGAGATGCGCAGTCCAGTACATGGATACGACTGGAAAGTCAACGTGTGTACAGTACATAAAATATTACTTATTTTTACACTTTAAAGTGTTAGAATTATAAGTAAAATTTTAAAAAGTGACTGTAGATGCAAGAACCTTTTTTTTAACACATTCCTTTCTTTAACGTTATATTTTCTACTGAAAACAAAAATTATTCTGTGAATTTGGCTTTGAATCATTAGAAAGAATGAAGGTACTAAAATCTTTAGTAGATAATGTATCATTTATCTTGTATCATCCTTAACAATGAAAGTATTTTGATTTTTTTTAATAGATATTTAAGTAAATAAGTAACAATGTCTTTTTCGTCATTACGAAATTCAGATTTCGAGAATTTAACTTTTGCTTCTTGGTACAGATCTTAGAGGATGACATCAATGCAGATTACGAAGGTTATGAAGATTTGCAGGTAATGTATATTATTCCTTACTTTTAGTTTAACACTCTAGAGTTTTAATTGAATAAAATTAACAATGGAAACAGGTGAAGAAAGTGAATGGAGTGGAAGTGGATAATCTGAAACATCTATGTCAGCTCATAGAGGAATGTTGCACCCGGTTTTTAAGGTTGGACTTGGAAAACGAAAAGGTTCTCGTCCTCAATAATAAATCCGCGGAAAAAGCCACTTCTAGGATCTTGAAAGATCTCAAAATACCGTCGGCCATGTCCGAGGACCTTCGACCTATACAGCTTAATAGGGGCCGGAAAAGAAAAAATTAATTCCGGCCACTGAGTCAGCTTCCGCTGGAACTTGATCCCTTCAAGGATAGTAGGATTTTGAAAGCCATTCAATTGAATATGGCTAACTCAATATAATATCAGTTGTTCGATTTTTTCTAATTTTTTTCTTACCAATTTAAGTGAATTTTATATCATCTATTCAATAAAATAAGAGAGGATTTTATCACTGTTATTGTACTTGAAGAAGTGGTAAAATGGTTCATGCATGGAAGCCCAAATTTTGGATGTTACTTACTCCTCACTTAATTGAGTTCTCGTTAAAAGAGCATATGTTAGAATCATTCGGAGGGAAATGAACAATCAAAGAAAACACATAGAAACTGAATAAATTTTCAGAGTAGGAAGAAATGTTTTGAAAAGTTCATTTTATAATAAGAAATATACAGTACGTCTTATTGTGATAGACTTGATACAAAATTGTTTTGATCCTCCATAACAGAGGAAACACATGATGTGTGGGACATGTGGCCATCCGGATTAAGATAGATCCATTCTAAACATAATTTGCACACATGAATTGATTTCTCAGCATATAAATTCCACATCAAATCAACCCAAAGAGCCTAATAACCAGGAAACGAAAACTGAGGTGAAGCAAAGGCTAAGTGAAACGAGAATCCGAGTTGGGACATCACATGAATAATCCAATCTTGAAGAAAAGCAGTACTTAACATGAGCCCGCCAATTTCTATTACAAGATATTTTCTTTTTAAAAATAAATTAGTAGAAATAGGAAAAGCTCATAATTTATAGACTTAATTGGTTGTAGAGTCGCTTATTTTAACTTTCATGAACATATCAGTACTTTTTAAAGAGATGATAACTAAACTAACCTTCAAAAGTATCTTAATGACTATAACAATGCAAATCTTTCTAAATTACTAGAATAACCTAGGGTACTGATTTTACCCTTTTGGCATTTGTTGATAAAAACGTAATTATGATATTGCCATTACTATTTTTTATTCATTTCAGCAGAAGTTCGATTTATTTACGTAAAAACTAGCGCGTTCAGATACAAAAGTCTACCGTTCTTTGACAGTATATTTAATTATTTTTGGTAGACTTAATATCCTAACGCTAGACTAATTTTTCGGCCAGTAGATTTGTTTGAGGGACGATAGACTTATTTTGGTAGACATATTTTGACGAGGGGGTAGATATGTTTTTGAGCGGTAGATTTATTAATTTTTTGGTAATTATATTTTTAATGATAGCAGATTTGTTAAGGGTTGGTAGATTAAACGAGCGATCGGTTGACTTTTTGGTAGACATTTGACCAAATTGGTATATTTATTTCCTTTGATGGTAGATTAATCTTCTACGCGGTAGATTTCTTTGTAATGGCGGCAGACTTATCATCAGATGGTTCGTTTTTTGGCTTGATGACGGTAGATTTATTGTAATGACGGTAGATTAATATTATCGTGGTAAACTTTTTCTTAACACAATAGATTTATTTTTAATGATGGTAGATTTAATATAGGTAAAAACTATGCTTCTTAGATTTGTAATGATAGTAGATTTATGTTACGACACGACATATTTATATAAAATCGGTAGATTTATTGGAAATGACGTTAGGTTTATTATAAACTTTTGGGATACACAAATTCGGTAGACTTATAGTTGGTAGATTTATCTGAAGTTGGTAGATATATATGAATTTGGTAGATTTAATATTTGTTATTGACGGTAGACTTGTTAAAACTGGATATTATCAAATGACGTTTTTGCCCACCAAAGAACTTCATATTTGCAAAAAAAACAGACACCCATCGTGAAGATCTAGGGTTGTCGCCGGCCTAAGTATGAGAAAATTTATTGTTTGATGGTAGATTTATTTTGATAGATGGTTTTTTTTCCCTGGGGTTAACCTTTTATTTCATCTTAAATCACAAGTTGAACGTATTTGTCAATAGATATGCAATTTTCAAGTACTATAATGTCAATGATATATCAAAAGTTGTACTAGTGTTTTTATCTGCATCAAGCAAAACGCTAGAATATTTGAATATTTGTTAGGCGATCACTCGATAATGGTGGTGCGAGGTAAATGGATATAAGGATGTTTACGAAATCACAATTAACCCTCAAGTCAAAGCAACATAAGAAAAGTATGAAGAGGTAGGTCCGTGTCTGAGATGGCATATGAGTTTTGTAAAAAAAAATTGGGTTTGTGCTTGTTTGTTTTCTTTCTTGGTATATATAATGTATACATATTTTAATTTCTTCCATATTATTGGGTTGGTTCATGTATTTTTGGTTAAAATCTCATTCATTTTTGGTTAAAATCTCATTCTTCCATATAATCTATACGTAAATTATTTTCTTCCATATTAATATGTATTAAGCAAACAAAAAAAGCAAATAAATTGATTGATTTCGTCAAGCACATTTTGAATATCTTCGTGGACTGTTTTACAATCAACAATTCAAAAACAAATCTACCATCATTTAAAATACAATTATCATTTGTACAAATTCAAAAATAAATCTAAAAAATCAATTCAAAAGCAAATCTAGCATCATTTCAAAAAAAGATCTACCAACTCCAAATCTATCACAATTATACTCGTAGAAGAACACGCTGAAACAAAGCCAGAAATCTCGCTGGAGACTTGTCCGCCGCCGCGAAGCCCATAACCTGTCGGAGAAGAAGAATAATTTTATCGATAAATCACCAAAATTTAATAATAAATCTACCATGATATCAAATATAAATCTACTATCAATTCATAAACAAATATACACAAAATATATCTACCATCAATTATACCCGTAGAAGAACACGCCAAAACGAAGAGGAAAATCTCGTCAGAGATTCTTCTGCCGTCGCGAAGCCCAGACAACTTGTCGGAGAAGAAGAATAATTTTTCCGATAAATCCCGAATCGTCACTAATATGAAGAATATTCAATAATAGATCTACCATGATATCAAATATAAATCGACCAACACTTATACCGTCAATCGAAAAAAAATCTCCTATCACTTTTACACCAATTCCTAATAAATCTACAAATTTCGAACAACAACTCTACCATAAAATCATAAATAACTCTATCATTATTGTATATTCAAAAGGATTACTCACCAGACATTTCTCAATCGTCACCAGAAATTTCAGATGCCGGAAATATCGCCAGAGACTGGTACGAGGTCGAGACGCCCATATAAATTTACTAAACCATCAAAAATAAATCTACCATATAATCATAAACAAATTTACAAGCAAATCATTTCAAAAACAAATATGTCATGCGTTGAATAAATCTACCAGCTTCGCCGACAACAAATTAAACAACGACGGAGTAGAACGCTCCAGTGATCCGCCACCGATTTCTTGACGCTTATCTGACCTTGCTTAGGGTTTGACCGTCGACGGGAGACAAATAGCCAGCCAACACCCTAGATATTCAGTGAGAAGAAAGACCTAACCACCGATGTGAGTTCGTCTTCTTCAACGAGCAACAAAGAATCCAAAAAACTCTCACATGATAAACTAACCCTGAGAAGGCCAAACAACAACTACCGGAGGAAACGAACGTCTCCCCAAGCCTTGTTCTCTACAGATCTGGAACAAACTGGTGAGCCCCCAGTACGCAAATCAGAGCCACCTTTACCACCGGTTGTCACTCTCATGCCGATGTAAACCATAAACATACCATACCTTCATCGACGAAGACTTTCTCCCAACCAGGATTGAAGAGAAATCGACAAAGAAGAACGAAAGAAAGAAACTGAACAAAGAAAAGTAAAGAACCTCTCATGGTGCCGACGAGATATGCCGTAACCAGAGAGGAAAACGGAAGATGAAGATGAGGCGGCTAGGGCGATCTCGATTTTTGGAGAGAAACGTCGCTCAGAGGTGAGAGATAATTTCTTTTTTTGATAGGAGAGAGAATTCAATTAACGTTAATTATGGTTTTATTTTTAAATATTTTTATTTCTTTTAAAAAATAAATAAATCGAATTTGGTTTTTTTCTTTAAAGAAAAATTAAATCTATTTTTTTTTAAACAAATAATTTGAAAATAAAATATGTAATGGCATTTTCGTTATTAAAACGAAAAACAGACTTGGGGATCTTTTGGCAACTTTTGAAGGTTAGTTTAGTTAGGGGAACTTTTGTAAGAGTTATTATACTAATATCCATATTTTTGAAGGTTATTTTAGGTAATTATCTCCTTTTTAAAAGTGTAGTAGAAAATAGCACTTTTAAAAAATTGTGTACCGTCCATTATCGTACACGTCTCTTATTGCTACATCGTGTACCGTTCATTATCGTACACATCATACTGTTCAGGGCAGTTTTTGGTTGAAAGTGCTATTTTCTAATAAGGTTTTCAAAAGTGCTAACATGATAACGAAAGTTAGAATAAGTGACCGGTCATGCAAAAACCCATAATTTATAACACAAAATGGAAATAGCAAAGAAACTAAAATAAAAATAGGAAAAATATCATTATTATTTTAACAAAAAAAAAGCTCATAGTCCCTAAAAAGCAAAAGGAAATAGCAACAAGAAGTAAAAAGAATCCGAAACCGAGTAAAAATAAGGATTGCATCATCAAGCTTCCCATAAATAAAGCTTCGAAGTTCGTTAAAAACAAAATTTCCAAAAAAAAAAAAAAAAAAGGGAAAATGACTTTAATAATTGGAAGTTGTGNTTGCCCGTAATCTGGCCCAGAAGAAGACCCGACCGCCCCGACCCGAGGATTGATGGTCTGTCGAGATAATGGCTCTTCTAGCCATTAATCTCGACAAACCATCAATCCTCGGGTCGGGTCGGGGCGGTCAGGCCTTTTTCTAGGCCGGATTACGGGAAGTGTGTGTTCGGACTCGTATACCATGTTAAGTTTACTGGGCTTCCAACTCAAAATCAATTGGCAATGAGTGGATTGCCCAAGTCCATTATATATTATTCAATGTCCATTCCTACTTTCGATGTGGGACAATCTTCACACAACTTCCAATTATTAAAGTCATTTTCCCTTTGATCGAGATTAATACCTCTCCTCGAAATAATGGCTCTTCTATCCATTAATCTCGACAGACCATCAATCCTCGGGTCGGGGCGGTCGGGCCTTCTTCTGGGCCAGATTACGGGCAATGTGTGTTCAGGCTCTGATACCATGTTAAGTTTCATGGGCTTCCAACTCAAAACCAATTGGCTATGAGTGGATTGGCCCAAGTCCCTTATATATTACTCAATGTCCCTTCCCACTTCCGATGTGGGATAATCTTCACACACTCCATAGAGATTAAGGCCCATGGCCCATTAATCTCTACCTAATCCCAATACCTCCCCTCGAGATAATGACTCTTCTAGCCATTAATCTCGATAGAGCATCAATCATTGGGTCGGGGCGGTCGGGCCTTCTTCTGGGCCGGATTACGGGCATTGTGTGTTCGGGCTCTGATACCATGTTAAGTTGGAAGCTCAGGAAACTTAACATGTTATCAGAGCCCGAACACACACTTCCCGTAATCCGGCCCAGAAGAAGGCCCGACCGCCCCGGCCTGAGGATTGATGGTCTGTCGAGATTAATGGCTAGAAGAGCCATTATCTCGAGGGGAGGTATTGGGATTAGGTAGAGATTAATGGACCATGGACCTTAATCTCTAGGGAGTGTGTGAAGATTGTCCCACATCGAAAGTGGGAAGGGACATTGAGTAATATATAAGGGACTTTGGCCAATCCACCTATTGCCAATTGGTTTTGAATTGGATGCCCAGGAAACTTAACATGGTATCAGAGCCCGAACACACACTTCCCGTAATCCGGCCCAGAAGAAGGCCCGACCGCCCCGACCCGAGGATTGATGGTCTGTCGAGATTAATGGATAGAAGAGCCATTATTTCGAGGAGAGGTATTGGGATTAGGTATAGATTAATGGGCTATGGGCCTTAATCTCTAGGGAGTGTGTGTGAAGATTGTCCCACATCGGAAGTGGGAAAGGACATTGAGTAATATATAAGACCATCTCCAATGTATTGCTCTATTTTTTACTCTAAAATAGAGCAACTCTATTTTGGAGTTGAGTTTTACTCCAATGCCACTCTATTTTAGAGTTAAAAATAGAGTCATGAACAAAAAAAATAGAGTTGACTCTAAATATAGAGCTAAATATTAAAAACTCTATTTTTGGCTCTAAAATAGAGTTGGGTTGGAGAAGAATTGACTCTAAAATAGAGTTTGGAGCTAAAAATAGAGATGAGTTGGAGATGCCCTAAGGGACTTGGGCCAATCCACTCATTGCCAATTGGTTTTGAGTTGGAAGCTCAGAAAACTTAACAGAAGTGACCCAAAAAAAAGGAAAAGAACAAAAAAATCAAAACATAAACTCTCTTTATAATCAGTTAGATATGGATACAAAAGTTTTAAGGGCTTCAAAAGTTCCAATTGAATTCAAAGAATATTTCTCGGGTCTGTTCGTTTCCTAAGTGTTCGTTGCTCTATAAGCAATGTACCCGGAGCGCTAACACAGGGAATTGCCAACTATTTTCGCGGCTGGTCTTCCGTGAGCGTTCCGGGTACGGAAAACGCAAAGAATTCTGTTATTGATTTGGCACTGAACTCGGTGGTGAAAGTCTTTTGCCGCTCTAGCAAGCCAAGCGTTTTACAACCTTGGCAAAAAAGGCTGCCGCAACTAAAGAGTGGCTCTGGTAATCGATAGACATCTGTACACATATCTCTCCTCGTGTGAAATTTCTCTTTCATATTTTTTCAAAACATTCACATGAAGGAATAACGCTTACATATTTGTGGATTTTTTGTGGAAATTAACCTCGGAGAAACCCTAATTTTTTTAATACTAGTTTATCTTATAAGCTTCTGCTACGTCACGAACCCAATGTGTGTGTGTGTTATTATTATTATTTTTTCTTTGTGTGGTTTAATTCATATCTTGGCTTGTAATTGATGTAGGATTTGTAATCTCAAGAAATAAGATTCTTACGAACGCTCACGTAGTGGCTGATCACACATTCGTGCAAGTCAGAAAGCATGGTTCACCAACAAAGTACAAAGCAAAAGTTGAAGCAGTTGGGCATGATTGTGATTTAGCCATTTTGGTAATCGATAGCAAAAATTTCTGAAAAGATATGAAGCCCTTGGACCTCGGAGACGTACCTGTTGGAGGTGGGTCTCGCAACCCCCCATTTCTTTTAAAGGCCCACGACCAAATCAAGATCGGCCCATCCGAATATTCGGCCCAATAAACAGCCGGCTCACCGAACGAACAGAGCCCACCAAGGTCAGCCGTACAAGAAAGATTAGGTGGATTGCCACCGAGACCGGTCAGTACACTCTACCCAACCAAGCGATATGTCCCGCCCCACCATCGATATGTCCTGCCCGACCAACAAGTTAGTTTGACCGACCATACGAATTAGGATTTCAAAGGTCTCTAAGCCACCACTCTAAACTGGGTATAAATAGGAGTGCCCTCATTTGTAGAAGGGGACTTTTGGGAAGCAAGATAGCCGAGAAAGACTAAACCGACTTTGTAATCTTCGGAGAAGAAAAACCGACCTCGCTTGATAATAATATACGCCGACCTAAAACTTTAACTAAAACGAAATTCTCCGACCCCCTTTTTCATAGAGTAGATATAAGTTAATCGGTGCCGATAACCGATACAACAATTGGCGCCCACCGTGGGACTCAGAGATATTTCTCAATGCAAAAAGCAGTTCGGCGGATAAACAACTCAACGATGTCAGAACAACCATCCACGACTACGATAGGCGTGAAGACCGCAACACCTCGATTCATCGTACCCGAAGCACCTCCGAACCGACAAAGTGGCATCGATATAACGACTACGGCCGCGATCCTCGAAACTACCCGGGTAATCCAGCTAGTCGGCGACGTGCCCACTATAGGACCAATCGACATCCCAACCCTCTTCGGAACACTCCTCGCAAGAATAGACGAGCTCACCCGTGGAACGAACGAACGATTTGACCAAATCACCGCGGTACAAGCAGCATGCCAAGATCAAGTCAACGACCTCCACTCCCAGGAAGCCCAGACTCCTGAACACCATCGCACCCGCCGTAACTTGTTCGGCGATCAGCCCTCTCCGCCGACCAACCTTCCCCGGAACCCGACATACACCGAGAACCGAACAAGTATGCCAAGTTTCGAAACATTAACCCCCCCATCAAATCAGACACCCTGAACGAAACCAAGAGATGGAAGAGATGAACGCCAAACTGCAGGCCATGGTATCTCTGGTACATCGGGCAAACCAGCTCGGCTCCGGAGATCGATCGCGCGTTGAAAGAGACGCAAAACACGCCTTTTACTGCTCAGATAGCCGAATTTCCGCTACGCAATCCAGGAAAGATTAATTTTCCGATCTATTCGGGATAAACCGATCCCAGCTAGCATCTGACGGAATTTCAGATCGCGATGGACCGAGCTCGATATTCCGTTGAGGAACGAGACGCCGGGTTTTGCCAGCTCTTCGTAGAAACTCTTGTCGGGGACGCCCAAGTGTGGTTTTCCAAGCTCGATGCAAATTCCATAGACAGCTACCGTACGATGAGAACCGCCTTCCTCAAACGCTATCATATGTTCCTCCAGCATCCGACCTCTTGCCCCGATCTCTATACAATCACCCAAGGGAAAATGAATCCCTCCGAGCATTCATGAACCGATTCAATTCGGTAGCATCTCGAGTCTCGGTGCCCGACGACGCGGTGATACCGGTCTGATGGGGAGCCCTCCGACATAACACGAAATTCCGAGACAGCCTCAAGTTCGATAAACCGCCAACCTTAGAAGACGCGCTACACCGAGCAGTGCTATACATCGAAGATGAGGAGAAAAAAGAAGCATTGGACAGAAAGTGCCCACCCAATCTGGATCCGCCGACAAAGGATAAACCCAGAGAGGAATACTGTGAGCCACGGCAACACCTCAATCAGAATTATCGCGCCAACAATAATGGCAACGATAGGGGTAGGAGAGCAAACGTGAACTACGTCGGCGAAGCACAACCCCAGCAACAGTCGAACAAATGGATACGCAACGAAGAAAGCCAGAGCCTATTCTGCGAATACCACCAGCGATACGGACATCCCACCTCTCAATGTCGCCAACTACAAGAGTATCTCCTCAAAAATTCCGCAGAGGAGAGATCGGCAACCAGAGTCAGACCTCGACCCGAGTCGACGAACAGCGATCAAACGATGCTCACCGATCTGACAATAACCGATCTGGACCAAGTCTAAACGAAAACCTTTCCCCCACCGCCGATCATACTGACAGATGATGAGCAGCTGAAACGAGAGCATGACTTCCATAACAAGCAAGGAGAACCTCCAACCATCCGAAGACGGGTCAACATGATCATGGGTGGCCTCATGACCTGCAATGATTCGGTTCGATCAATCAAGAAGTACGGTAGAAAGGTGATGATTGCTGAAAAATGGCGAGACCAGATCATAAATATGCATATCGGCGAAACAATAAGCTTCACCGAGGACGACGCCGCATGCATAGATCAACCACACAATGATCCCCTAGTTATCGAGCTCAGAGTCGGCGATTGCGAAGTCTCGCGAATATTAACAGACACCAGCAGCTCGGTGGACCTAATATTCAAAAAAACCCTGGATAGAATGGAACTCACCGATCATCATCTC
The DNA here is from genome assembly GCA_002933935.1 of Eutrema yunnanense. Classification (NCBI taxonomy): domain Eukaryota; kingdom Viridiplantae; phylum Streptophyta; class Magnoliopsida; order Brassicales; family Brassicaceae; genus Eutrema; species Eutrema yunnanense. Next base: position 399,697 of record PKML01036372.1, read on the forward strand.
AAACCATCCGTCAAACCACTCACCGGATTCAGTGGAGATACAATCATGACGATCGGGACGATCAGACTGCCAGTGTACGTCGGAAAAATGACGAAACTTATCAAATTTGTCGTCATTAATAAACCAACGATCTACAACGCGATACTGGGCACGCCGTGGATACATGCAATGAAGGCCGTCCCGTCCACCTACCATCAGTGCATCAAGTTCTCCACTCCGTACGGAATCAAAACGATTCGAGGGAACCAGGAAATGTCGCGAACATGCTTCATCACCGAGCATAAGTTGCAAAATTAGGCCTCGAAACGACCTGAAACATGTTTAATGATCGAACCTAGGATCAATACCGAGCTCCCACCCCAAGATAACCCGAAGCGCGAGACCATCCTCCAAGTTAACATAGACGAAAGCGACCCAGAACGATGCGTTGGCATCGGAGCCGAGCTCAAAGATGACATTAAATTCGAACTAATCCGTCTCCTGCGCCGAAACGCATCAACTTTCGCATGGTCGGTAAGCGATATGGTTGGGATAGACCCGGCAATTACTCGCCACGAGCTGAACGCCGATCCAACTTTTAAACCCATCAGGCAAAAGCGACGAAAGCTAGGCCCAGAAATAGCCAGGGCCGTCAACGACGAGGTCGAACGGCTATCAGCAGCAGGATCCATCACCGAAGTAAATTATCCCGAATGGCTGGCCAACCCGGTAGTCGTCAAAAAGAAGAGTGGGAAGTGGAGGATTTGCATCGATTTAACCGATCTCAATAAAGCATGTCCAAAGGACAGCTTCCCTCTACCACACATCGACCGCCTGGTAGAGATGACCGCCGGCAATGAACAATTATCCTTCATGGATGCTTTCTCCGGCTATAATCAGATATTGATGCATCCCGACGACCTAGAAAAAATGGCGTTCATAATCGACCGCGGCACCTACTGTTACAAAGTCATGCCTTTCGGCCTAAAAAATGCGGGAGCAACCTACCAACGACTGGTCAATCAAATGTTCGCCGAACAACTAGGGAAAACGATGGAAGTCTACATAGACGACATGCTTGTCAAATCACTAATTGCCGGGGATCATATCGGCCATCTCCAAACTTGTTTCGACACCCTAAATCAGTACCGAATGAAACTGAACCCATCAAAGTGTACATTCGGCGTAACTTCGGGCGAGTTCCTAGGATACATCATCACCCAGAGAGGAATCGAGGCCAACCCCAAACAGATAACGGCGATAATCGATCTGCCATTGATGTATCATGGTTTTTACCCTGCTTAAGCCATGATATAAGTCTTTTTTATAGAGTCTTTATAGTATTTTGGAGTCTTTTAGAGTCTTTTACAGGTTTTAGCACATTTGGAGTATTATTGGAGATATTGGAGTTTATGGAGCATTCTGGAGTGAAACTGAAGTCTGATGACTAAGTGCCCGATCTGAGCGACAAGCATCGATCGATACCCCCTGGTATCGATCGACACTCATCGAGAAATCACGGGCCGCAACTTTTTCCCAAGACTTGAAGAATTACAAAAGTGCCCAGAAGACTTTGATATTTGCAAGAAGACCCCAATTCGTGTTTAGGTTATTTAATTAGGATTTTCAGCCATTTTGTTGGCTACGTTTATTTTTATTCTGGATTTGAGAGAGAGCTTTGGAGGGAGACAAGTCTGATACTTTGTTCGTCTGAGAGAAGATTTTGAACCATTTGTTACTCTTTCTTATTATTTATTTGAGTATTTATTCAGTCATGTTTATTGTTTCAATCTCCATGTCTTAGTAGATCACCTGTTAGGTTTGGGGTTTTCTCATAGGGATTTCTTTGAATGCTATGTTGATTATATGTTAGGATTCACCATCTGAATTAGTTCTTCACCATAGGTTGTTCTCAAAGCTAATTCTGGATTGATCACCTAGAACTTAGATCTTAGGATAATTAATTAGGCGCGAGAGTGCGATTAATTACCTGATAGAACCTTAGGTGAGCAAATTGATTATTCGCAAAGAGATTTGGTTTAATTGATTTGTGAACATATCAAACCTAATATTAAAGCTGATTTAGACTTTAGGATTCGCAAAGAGATTTGGAATTCCTAGGATTTAGATTTAGAGAGTTTTCGCAACGAGAGTTGGTTAGCTATATTTTAGTGATTTGAGTTCAAGAACCGTGCTTAATCTGTTAGTTAATTTAGCTGCATTCATTGATTTCCTGAGAAATACCCTGAGCCTATCTGCCTCTAACTGAATTTACAACACTTTTAATTGCATTCTTGTTTTCAATTACATCTATTGATTTAGCGTATTTTGGATCTATATAATCTACTGTGTGAAATCTTGAGTTCTTGTGTTCGACCCCTTATTTACTGCAGCAACTACTTTAGTACTATTTAGGGTATTAATTTGAGCATATCAAATTTGGCGCCGTTGCCGGGGACTCAATTCGCCATTAGATTTTAGCTAAGAAATTCGTCTAAATCGCCCGAGTATCGATCGATACCCTTCAGTATCGGTCGATACCCTTCGTCAATTTCAGTTACTTACGTTCTTGACTTTTGATTTCAGGCGCATGCATAATCTTGAAACCAGAAGCAAAAAGAGCACTCCGCTAGTTGATCTACCACTGGAACAACTAGCACTCGTGGAACGCCCGAACATGAAAGCAAAGAAATCAGCTAAGATGAACAACAATCAATTGGGGTTGGTTCGTGATGCAGTTGGTGCTTACAGAGACCAAGAGGGTCGGTTGTGCAATGAGCAAGGACAACGTCTAGAAGGAGAGGGGATAGTCATTCCACCTGATCCTGTTGTCGCTGAGAATGTCGCTGGGAACGCGAGGAATCCTGTGGTAAATCGTGGAAGAACGATTGGTGAGTACAACATGCCGGATCAGTTTTTCGCCAATCGATCAGCGATTCGTCCTCCTGCGTTTGAGAGGAATGACTTTGAGCTGAAACCTGCTTACTACACTCTTGTGGGACATCATCTCTTTCATGGTCTTCCTCATGAACATCCGATGGATCATGTGATGAAGTTCGAGGACTTGGTCACTAGCATCAAGAGAAATGGAGTGTCCTACGACTATCTCTTATGCAAGCTTTTCCCCTACTCTCAAGGTGGAGACGCGACTTACTGGCTGAGGCAGCTGCCTCCTGGATCGCTGACTACTTGGGAGGACACTAAGAGGGCCTTCCTGATTAACTTCTATGATGATGCACGATCTGAGGATCTAAGGAATAAGATCTCCACCTTTTCTTAAGGACCTACTGAGGCGTTCAAGGCTGCTTGGACGAGATTCAGATCATATCAGAGAGATTGTCCACATCACGGATACTCTGATGTGCAGCTGTTGGGTATCTTCTTCAGAGGGATAGATTGGAGGTATCAGATGGCTTTGGATGCTTCAAGCAATGGTAATTTTAACACCAGGTATCCTGAGGACGCTTATGTGTTGATCGAGAACTTTGCATCTAGCAGTAGTACCAAGAGTGTAGATTTCGAGCGCAAGAAGCTGGCTGGTAATCATGATGGGTCTCAGATCGCTGAAGTTAAGGCTCAGCTGGATTCTATGCACAGTCTTCTGCTGGGAAAGACAACAAAGGCCGTTCATTTTGCTGAAGATGTTGAGGTGTTTAACGAGGCTGAAGCAGAAGATGTCAACTACATTGGTGGTTCTGGTTTTCAGGGACAGAGGAACCAATTCAATAACAATCAGAGCTTCAACAACAACTTCCAGCAAGGAGGATTCAACCAGAAACCTGCCCAAAACAGCGGTTACACCAGGAACTACGGAAGTCCTTCTTACGAGCCTGTGACTGCTAAAACATCAGAGAACAAGATTGAGGCCATGCTTGAAACACTCGTTCAAGGACAACAACAAATCACAGTGACCTTCAATGGTAAGATGGACGCCATGTACAAAGATCTGAGTGGAAGGATCGATGCCATTAGTATTCATCAGAAGAAGCTGGAAACTCAGGTAGCTCAGACTTCAGAAGGTTCAAAAAGACAAGAAAGTCTTCTTCCAGGAAAAGGAGAGAACCCAATGGCACACATCAATGCCATTACCTTGAGAAGTGGTAAAGAGGTCACTTCAGGAGCGAGAATATACCAAACTGCTGAAAATTTCAAGATGTCTGACGATGAGGACACTGAAATCGCCATGGCATCGATCGACACTACCCAACATCGATCGACACCGATCAAAATTCTTATACAGGAAAACTCAAAATCCCGTGTATCGATCGATACCCCCCCTGTATCGATCGATACTGAACCCGAAAGCGATACGTCACTTGAGGTTACGAAGGAGAAGCCTAAAGCGGTACCAGAGAGAGTCTACATACCGAGGATACCTTATCCCAGAGCTCTTGGGAAGACTAAGAAGGAGGTAGAGGACACTAGATGCAAGGAAATTTTGGACAAGCTGGTTGTTGAACTTCCCTTCATCGATGCTATCAAAACTTCTCCAGCTTTCAGAAGATATGTCAAGAAGATGGTGTCCAGCAATGTGAACCTTGAAGACGATTGTCTGATGATCACTCATGACTGCAGTGCAATCCTGACAAACAGGATCCCAACGAAACTACCAGATCCAGGGAGCTTTGTCTTGGATTGCACAATCTTTACTGACAGGTTTGAGCGTTCTCTTTGTGACCTTGGCTCAAGTGTCAACCTCATGCCATACCCGGTTGCTAAGAGAATGGGAATGACAGAGTTCACTTCTATGAGGATCTCGCTGATACTCGCTGATCGTTCAGTTAGACTTCCAGAAGGATTGCTCGAGGATGTTCCGATTAAGATTGGGAATTGCTTAATCCCAACTGATTTCATTGTCTTGGAATATGATTCGGAACCCAAAGATCCTCTCATCTTGGGAAGGCCATTCCTAGCAACAGCTGGTGCTCTGATTGATTGCAGGAATGGGAAGATAGCTCTTAACATTGGTGAGTTGGTCATGACTTTTAACATGGAGAAGATGATGAAGAGACCAACCATCGATGGACAGACTTTCTTCGTTGATACCTTCTGTGATATTGCTGAAGAGTACTTCCTGGAGATGCATCCTGAAGACCCATTGGAGAGGGCATCCTGAAGACCCATTGGAGAGGGCATTGGTCTGTTCAGCCGAGTCAGAAGTCCATTCGAGTGATGTTGCTGCTGAATACGGGAAGATGCTCGATTCAGCACTGCCAGTATCGATCGATACCCATCTTGTATCGATCGATACCCTGCGGCCAGAAAGAAGTTTGGCCGAAAGAACTAAGCAAGCTGCTGGGCTTGGAGATTGGAGCGAGGAGAAAGCTCCTAAAGTGGAACTCAAACCACTTCCTGCGAATCTGAGGTATGGTTTTCTTGGTCCTAATTCCACGTTCCCAGTAATCATTAATGCTTCCTTGAACAACGCAGATGTTACCTTATTGCTGAGCAGGCTGCGCAAGTATCGCAAAGCTCTTGGCTATTCTCTTGATGATATTTCTGGTATATCACCGGAACAACGCAGAGGTTACCTTACTGTTGAGCAGGCTGCGCAAGTATCGCAAAGCTCTTGGCTATTCTCTTGATGATATTTCAGGTATATCACCGGACCTGTGCATGCATAGGATTCATCTTGAGGACGAGTCAAAGGCTTCAATTGAGCATCAAAGGAGGCTAAATCCGAACCTGAAGGAAGTGGTTAAGAAAGAGGTCATGAAACTCTTAGATGCATGAGTTATCTATGCCATCTCAGATAGCTCTTGGGTCAGTACAGTGCACGTTGTCCCTAAGAAAGGAGGGATAACCGTGGTGAAGAATGAGAAGGATGAGATGATTCCTACAAGGACTATCACTGGACATCGAATGTGCATTGACTACAGGAAGTTGAATGCAGCTACACGAAAATATCACTTCCCATTTCCATTCATTGACCAGATGTTGGAGAGGTTGGCTAGTCATCCCTACTACTGCTTCCTTGATGTATATTCAGGTTTCTTCCAGATCTTTATTCATCCAGATGACCAAGGAAAGACCACTTTCACCTGTCCCTATGGCACATTCGCATACAGGAGAATGCCATTTGGATTGTGTAACGCTCCAACCACTTTTCAGAGGTGCATGATGTCTATCTTCACAGACATGATTGAAGATTTTATGGAGGTGTTCATGGATGACTTCTCAGTTTACGGACCATCGTTCAAAGACTGTTTGAATAATCTGTGCAAGGTGCTCCAGAGGTGTGAAGAGAAACACTTGGTCCTTAATTGGGAAAAGTGTCACTTTATGGTTCAAGATGGCATCGTACTTGGGAACAAGGTTTCTGAAGCTGGGATCGAAGTTGACAGAGCCAAGATTCAGGTCATGACAAGTCTCCAACCACCGACTTCTGTGAAGGATATTCGGAGTTTCCTTGGTCATGCTGGGTTTTACAGGAGGTTTATCAAGGATTTCTCCAAGATAGCACGCCCACTCACTGCTTTACTGTGAAAGGAGATCAAATTTGATTTCACACCTGATTGTCTTGCAGCCTTTGAGGAGATTAAAAAGGGTTTGGTGAGTGCTCCTATTGTGCAACCTCCTGATTGGACTCTGCCTTTTGAGATCATGTACGATGCTAGTGATTTTGCTGTTGGGTCAGTTCTGGGTCAGAGGAAAGATAAGAAGCTGCACGTCATCTACTATGCCAACAGGACTTCGGATGATGCTCAGAGGAATTACAGCACCACAGAGAAGGAACTACTTGCAGTTGTCTTCTCCTTTGAGAAATTCCGATCCTATTTGATTGGGAGCAAGGTGGTTGTTCATACTGATCATGCTGCTCTCAAGTATCTGATGAATAACAAGGATCTCAAGCCTCGTCTTTGTCGTTGGGTTCTTTTGCTACAAGGATTCGACATCGAGGTTAAGGAAAAGAGAGGCATAGAGAATGGGGTCGCTGACCATCTCTCGTGAATGCGGATCAATGCAGACGTCCCTATTGATGATCAACTACCTGAGGAAGCCATTTACTTCATTGAAACTGGGTTTCAGATGAATCTCGCAGAGAATCAGCAATTTTCACGAGTTGCGGGTTTCAATATCGATCGATACCCTGCTGGTATCGGTCGATACCCTGGCGATTCCGAGCCTGTTTTCAATGTTGATCATCTTGGTGAAAACCATATCAACGCTGCAACCGATTCTGATAGTCCATGGTACGCTGATATTGCCAATTATCTCGCTGCAGATGCAGAGCCAAGACACCTCAAGAAGTATGACAAGAAGAAGTTCATGCGTGACATAAGGAGATTCTTTTGGGATGAACCTTACCTGTACAAGCATTGTTCTGATGGTATATACAGGAGATGCGTTGCTGAATCAGAGGTTCCAGGTGTTTTGTTTCATTGCCATGGATCCGACTATGCTGGATACTTTGCCACTTTCAAGACAGTGTCCAAGGCTCTTCAAGAAGGCTTCTGGTGGCCTACCATGTTTAAGGATGCTCATGATTTCGTCTCACCGTGCGATGCTTGTCAAAGGAGAGGGAAGATCAGTAAGAGACATGAGATGCCACAAAATTTCATCCTTGAGGTTGAAGTTTTCGATTGCTGGGGCATCGACTTTATGGGTCCCTTTCCATCATCACACAAGAAAAACTACATCCTGGTTGTTGTGGACTATGTATCCAAATGGGTGGAAGCGATAGCTAGTGAGAAAAATTACTCTGCAGTGGTTCTTAAGCTGTTTAAGACCATCATTTTTCCTCGCTTTGGAGTACCTCGAATTGTGGTTCTCACTTTATCAACAAAGTTTTCGAGAGGTTGTTGAAGAAGTATAGTGTGAACCATCGTGTAGCTACTCCATATCACCCTCAGACGAGTGGGCAAGTCGAGGTCTCCAACAGGCAGATCAAGGAGATTTTGGAGAAGACAGTGAGTGCTTCTAGGAAGGATTGGTCTACGAAGTTGGATGATGCACTATGGGCATACATGACTGCTTTCAAGACACCGCTGGGTACTACACCTTTCCACTTGCTGTATGGAAAAGCATGTCACCTTCCAGTGGTGATTGAGCACAAGGCTGCATGGGCGACGAAGTTACTGAACTTCGACATCAAACCTGCTGCTGAGAGGAGATTGATTCAGCTGAACGAGCTGGATGAGATCAGGCACCACGCTTATGAGAACTCAAAGTTGTACAAGGAGAGAACCAAGGCTTATCATGATAAGAAGATCATCTCCAGACACTTCGAGCCGAACGACCAGGTACTTATGTATAACTCTCGTTTGCAATTGTTTCCTTGTAAACTGGGTTCTCGTTGGTCAGGTCCCTTCCTAATCAAGGAGGTCAGACAACATGGTGCTGTAGTGCTGATCAATCGCAAAGGCGAAGAGTTCACTGTCAATGGACAAAGGGTGAAACACTATTGGGCGAAAGCCGAGATTCCAACAGGGCAGATAATGCCTTTGGATGATGCACGAACAGCCTGAAAGGCGTTACAGTCAAGCTATTGACGTTAAACGAGCGCTTGGTGGAAGGCAACCCACTGGTGAGTCTGTCTTTGAGACGTTTTTCCTTTTATTTTCGTTCGTTTTGTGTTTGTGTCAGGATAAACAAGGAGCAGACTCGAAATCGATACTCGATGTTCCAACAAGGTAAGTTCTTGTTTCTCTTCGTGTTATCCTGTTCTTTTGTTTTCTTTCATTGACTCTAGGCTAGATAACACTGGGGACAGTGTTGTTCAAGTCTGGGGGAGGTGTCTGCTGACATTGTTTTTGTTTTCCTTAGCGTCAGTTGTTTTATCGAGTCAAAAACGTTTTATTGAGTCAAAACTTGTTGGAGATGATGATCATGTGCTTGAACCTATTGATTTGATCTTGTTTTTGAGTGCACAGTGTTACAGGACCAGCTCTAGATCAACTAATGAAAAATCCAAGGACTGACCAGTTGACTAGGAACATCCATGTCTCCAGCAGAGTTCTTCTGAAGTCTGAGCCAAATTTTTTGCACTTCATCAATGTGGTTAGTGTTTTTAGAGCTTGATTCATCATTCATATCTGATAAAGGAACCCACGTGTTTAGAGTGATGGTATCTCTCTCCCCTGTTATAAGTTGATAAATAAGAGCATAAAAGATTGAAATGATTTTCTTCTGAGTAGAGGGCTAGGAAAATTTCTAGCGATCCCATTATTCTACTTAAGAGGGAATGATCACACAAAGGATTGGAAGCGAGGCTAGGATTTTCCTATGATGCCATTATTCGCCTACATCCTTTGATACATAGAGAGGGAAGAACTGGGGATTTGGTGGCAAACACCATCAATACTCGCGTCTCATACCTTGATGTGTATATGCAAAGCTGAAAATAAAAGAAGGAACATAATAAGAATTAAGTCTGGAGGAGAGAAATTAATACCAAAAAGTGTGAAAAAGGGTGGTTCCTTGTCATGATATCGTATGGTAAAGAATCTAGAAGGTTCTTGAACATTGGCTACAACGATGAAACTGGCGAGGATGGCTTTACTTGAACAATGCTGTGGGATAATGTGTGGAGTCTGGAAAAGCTGCGAATGTCTACGGAGAAGTACATGGTGGTTAGATCGAAAGCTGGCTAGGTAACATTTGGGTAGTTGGGAAAAGGATCTCTGCAATGGTTCGTGAACAGGTGAGTCTCTACGTTTTCAAACCTCTTTTTCTGGTTTAGTCTTCTATTTGCTTGAGGGCAAGCAAAAGGCTAAGTCTGGGGGAGTTGATGTATCATGGTTTTTACCCTGTTTAAGCCATGATATGAGTCCTTTTTATAGAGTCTTTATAGTATTTTGGAGTCTTTTAGAGTCTTTTACATGTTTTAGCACATCTGGAGTATTATTGGAGATATTGGAGTTTATGGAGCATTCTGGAGTGAAACTGAAGTCTGATGACTAAGTGCCCAATCTGAGCGACAAGCATCGATCGATACCCCCTGGTATCGATCGACACTCATCGAGAAATCACGGGCCGCGACTTTTTCCCAAGACTTGAAGAATTGCAAAAGTGCCCAGAAGACTTTGATATTTGCAAGAAGACCCCAATTCGTGTTTAGGTTATTTAATTAGGATTTTCAGCCACTTTGTTGGCTACGTTTATTTTTATTCTGGATTTGAGAGAGAGCTTTGGAGGGAGACAAGTCTGATACTTTGTTCGTCTGAGAGAAGATTTCGAACCCTTTGTTACTCTTTCTTATTATTTATTTGATTATTTATTCAGTCATGTTTATTGTTTCAATCTCCATGTCTGAGTAGATCACCTGTTAGGTTTGGGGTTTTCTCATAGGGATTTCTTTGAATGCTAGGTTGATTATCTGTTAGGATTCACCATCTGAATTAGTTCTTCACCATAGGTTGTTCTCAAAGCTAATTCTGGATTGATCACCTAGAACTTAGATCTTAGGATAATTAATTAGGCGCGAGAGTGCGATTAAATACCTGATAGAACCTTAGGTGAGCAAATTGATTATTCGCAAAGAGATTTGGTTTAATTGATTTGTGAACATATCAAACCGAATATTAAAGCTGATTTAGACTTTAGGCTTCGCAAAGAGATTTGGAATTCCTAGGATTTAGATTTAGATAGTTTTCGCAACGAGAGTTGGTTAGCTATATTTTAGTGATTTGAGTTCAAGAACCGTGCTTAATCTGAATCCGGTTAGTTAATTTAGCTGCATTCATTGATTTCCTGAGAAATACCCTGAGCCTATCTGCCTCCAACTGAATTTACAACACTTTTAATTGCATTCTTGTTTTCAATTACATCTATTGATTTAGCGTGGTTTGGATCTATATAATCTACTGTGTGAAATCTTGAGTTCTTGTGTTCGACCCCTGATTTACTGCAGCAACTGCTTTAGTACTATTTAGGGTATTAATTTGAGCATATCAGCCATCACCACGAAACACGCGAGAGGTACAACGATTAACTGGCCAAATTACCGCCCTTAATCGATTCATCTCCAAATCCACCGACAGGTGTCTGCCGTTCTACCAACTACTACGAGGGAACAAACGATTCGAATGGGACGCTAAATGCGAAGAAGCCTTCCAAAACTGAAAATCTACCTTATGACACCACCGATCCTAGCAAAACCAGAAGAGGGGGAGACCTTATTTCTCTACATATCGATTTCTGGCTCGGCGGTAAGCGGCGTGCTGGTAAAGGAAGACCGAGGAGAACAGAAGCCGATCTTCTACATCAGCAAGACGTTGGATGACGCGGAAACGCGATACCCGACCTTAGAAAAACTCGCGCTTGCAGTCATCATCTCTGCTAGAAAGCTACGACCCTACTTTCAATCCCATTATATCATCGTTCAAACCAACCAGCCACTTAGGAATATCCTGCATAGCCCAAGCCAATCGGGACGAATGGCAAAATGGGCAGTCGAGCTAAGCGAGTACGACATAGAATACCGAAACCGGACAAGCGCCATGTCACAGGTCCTGGCCGACTTCATCATCTAACTCCCCCCCGAACTGGCTAGCAACATTCTCCTAACAGAAGATGGGAGATGGCTGCTCTACGTTGACGGTTCATCGTCACAGCGCGGATCGGGAGTGGGAATCATGCTGCAATCTCCCACGGAAGAAGTCCTAGAGCAATATTTCCGCCTAAATTCCAAACCTCAAACAACGAGGCAGAGTACGAAGCGTTGATCGCTGGACTGAGACTCGCTAGAGGAATGGGGGGGGGAAGCGATAGAAGCATTCTGCGACTCGCAACTCGTGACAAACCAATATAGTGGCGACTACGAAACCAAGAACGAGAGAATGGAAGCCTACCTCCAGGTCGTCGGGAAACTCGCAGAAGGTTTCAACTCTTTTACGCTCACCAAAATCCCGAGGAGCGACAACGCATCGGCGGACGCACTGGCTGCACTTGCATCCAACTCGAAACCAGATCGGCGCCGCATAATACCAGTAGAAAGCATCGACATGCCAAACATCGACCTGCCTAAAGGAATATGTTTCATCAACGATCTCCAAAATAATCAGGAGAGCGACAACGAAACAACCGACCAGGTAGAGGTAGAAGACGAGCCCGCCCTAGAAGACGACACAGGCAACACAACCGACCCCGAGGACTGGAGAACCGAAATTCTACTCTACATCAGCGACGGAATCATCCCACCCAACCGATGGGCAGCTCGGCGCCTCAAAGCTAAAAGCGTCCACTACACCCAACTCGATGGCAATCTCTTCCGCGTTAATACTTATGGCACCCTACTCGGCTGCCTCAGCAACGAGGAAAGCCAAGACGTCATGAAGGAGACCCATGAAGGAGCGGGTGGCAACCACTCCGGAGGCCGATCCCTAGCTTTACGGATCAAAAATCACAGCCATTTCTGGCCGTTCATGGAAACCGACTGCATAAAGTTTGTAGCTCGATGTGAGCCTTGTCAGCGACATGCGCCAATGATCCATGTTCCCACCGAGCTATTGACTACAGTCACAGCCCCGTACCCCTTCATGAGATGGGCGATGGACCTGATAGGCCCACTCCCCCGATCTCACCAAAAAACGCTTTGTATTAATCATCACTGATTACTTCACCAAATGGGTGGAAGCCGAGTCTTACGCAAAAGTCCATGCCACCGATGTGCAGAAGTTCGTGTGGAAGAACATCATATGTCGGCACGGACTGCCGTATGAGATCGTGACCGATAACGGATCCCAATTCACATTCGCTATCTTTGAGGGGTTTTGCGCAAAATGGAAAATCCGACTAAGCAAATCCACGCCTAGATACCCGCAAGGCAACGGACAGGCCGAGGCAACGAAGAAAACCATCATCGATGGTTTTAAAAAACGACTCGAGCAGAAGAAAGGACTATGGGCCGACGAGCTAGATGGAGTACTATGGTCACACCGAACTACCCCACGACGATCTACCAACAAAACGCCTTTCTCGCTATAACACGGAATAGAAGCACTGGCTCCAGCCGAGGTCGGTATACCCAACCTCCGACGAACAATATTAACACAAGAACCCAAGCTCAACGAGAGGATGATCAGAGATCGACTAGACCTAATAGAAGAAGACGGCGATCGAGTCCTGCTCCGCATACAGAACTACCAACAACAAGCAGCTCGATACTATAACAAAAAAGTTAAAGGAAGATACTTCGAGGATGGCGACCTGGTTCTTCAAAATGTCTTCGAAAATACTGCCGAGCCCAACGCAGGAAAGCTTGGAACCAACTAGGAAGGACCATACCAGATTTCAAAATTTGTCAAACTAGGAGTATACGAGCTAACGACCATGGCAGGAGACCCGATCCCACGATCCTGGAATTCGATGAACCTCAAGAAATACTACTACTAGATTGGCACTAACAAAAAAAAAAAAAAAAAAAAAAGATGCTCGCCGAGCTATATCTATGTAATGTGAACTACGATCGGCTTGATCCTTCCTCGGAAGGTACGTAGGCAACCCATTTCGGGGTGCAGCTGTTTATATAAATAAATCTTATTTTTCCTAAGAACTGTCTCACTACCACCCACATCGGCATCCTAGCTAGATGTTTGATTTAGCAAACGCATTCCTCATGGATGCAGTGGTGAAATAACCCACACACTAAGCCGGGCCCAGTCTTGCACATATCTTAGGTCGGCCGAATACAAACGTCGAACACATCTTCGCGTATTCTTACCCAATCTAAGAAGTTAACAAGTGGACCGAGTTAAGACTCACACCTACTAACATAAGAAGCCGAGCCGAGACTCGCACCTTACGGGATAAGCCGAACTTTATGTCCACAGTAGGAACATCCGGGTCGGTGGATTTACTTTGATCCCCCTGCGGCTCAGTCGGCCTCGAGAGATGCTTAGAGGACTTCTTCGAGGAATGCTTCCTCTTCTTCTTCCCCTCGTCGGGCCTCGCTGTCGGATCCACAATGTTTGCCCCTTCAATCCTCATCGCCGGTTCTGCCACGTTTACATCCTCGGCTCCCTTTTGAACGGGTTCATCCACCTGTTCATCCCGCAAGTTTTTCGGATCGCTCCGACTCTCAGTATTAATGGAGGCGCCGACCTCCGCGATCTCCCTTTAAGACCGATCATCCCCAGTACTTGAGGGATCAGCAGAGTCCGATCGGACAACGAGAGCGGTGCCACACCACCCATGTTGCTGTTTTCCTGAGAAGAACGAACAACCGCGCCCTAAGTTGCTGCGAAACCAAAGACGATCAAATCAAATAAAGGACGCCAAAACCAAAGATGATTAAGGAAATAATGCTGAGATCGGCTTACCAGAGTGAATACGAGCTAAACTCGATTGAATCCTTCGAAGATGAATTTCAGGCCACCGTCTCTGACCCAACTCCTGAATCCTTGCCAAATCTGTTTCAAAACCTACAGGGGGCGCCTTGGAGATAAGATGCCGAACTGAAACGGCCAAGAGAAGAGGATTAGACCAAGGAAAATAATACGATAAGAGCATAATAAGAAACTAATATCTACCAAAGTCCATATTCCACCGGGTCCTGTATCTTCTTCCGACCTCGACGACCGATGCCGAGTTAATTTTGACATAAAAGTACCGATGCTCCCAGTCATTGAACTTGCTAACACTCTCGCTCAGGATCACCTTGTGGTTACTCTTCGCGGCCACATAAACCTTCCCGGGGGTTTTGCCATTCACGCTGATACGAGACATCTCTTTGAAAAAACGAATATCAACGTTGATGTCACACTCGGCCCCCAGTACCAGAGCAGCGACCATGTTGCGAATCCCAGCGGGTGTTATCTGACTGATGGCGATCACAGTAGTCGATCAGCAACTTCGGTAGAGGAAACCAGAGCCGACATTGAGTGAAGTACGCCTCGTGCAAACAAATTCATCCTTTAGGAGCAGTCCATGGTCGCTCCTCGGGGGCAGGCGGCGTGACTTCCAGTCCAGAGACCAGTTGCGCCCCCACACACAACCTCTTCAGAGAAGCGTAATCCGACCTCGAAGGAATATCCGCCAGACGGAGCCGACCACGAGGGACTGATTGACTTCTGGATCTGGGAACCGACCCACGAACCACCCCGGTTTTAACTTCAGCTGCCTATAATGCCAACCTCCTATCCGCTGCAAGTAACTTAACCCCGAATTTAACATCGGCGATCTCTTCATCCATCAGATGGGGAACAATGATCTCTAGACGAGCCGAACTAGAGCTAGCACCATCCGGTCGCGTTCGAATAGCCAACTCCTGGATCGGCGAGGTGGCCACTTCCGCCGAACTATCCGAGGATGTCGTCTTATCCGAAGAAGAATCACTACTCACCGAGATAGCGTCTTCCTCAACCGACCTCGAGGACAAACTCGATTCGATGCGCGCCATTTGCTTTTGAAGACCTAAAAACAAGGAGAACGAAGAACGCGAAGAACGATCTACCGACCCAACACAAGTTTTCGCCTGATCGGAGAAATCACGCCGTGGAATCGACGAAATCACGGAGGCGATAAGGCGGAAGTATAAAGAGAAAAAAGAAAGCTATAAAGCGAAGCCGAGAGAGAAATAAGAGGAAAGCTATACCTTTTTTGGCTGAAGAATGAAATGAAGGAGAAAGAAAGGAGGGAGATAATATAGAAGAGGAGCACGACTACCGAGGAGACATAATGATTACATCTACGAAACTCTTTGTTTCTCGCGCATCTAGGCGACTCTTCGTTTCCCGCGTGTCCAGGCGACCTTTCGATTCTCGCGCGCCTAAGCGACTTTTCGGTTCTCGCGCATTAGTATCTTGACCTGGATTCAAGCGTCACCAACAGAGGCCCATTAAGAAGCCCACCAAGTGTTATTTTGGGAAGCGCTGATATGTGATATGCTCAAATTAATACCCTAACAGTACTAAAGCAGTAGTCGTAGTATAGCTAGGGATCGAATCCACAAAGACTCAAGGAAACACACAATAGATTCTAGATGCTGAATTACGCTAAGTGAAACAGATGTAATTGAAAGCAATGCAGAAATTAAAAGGGTTGTAATTCAATTGGGAAAATATAGGCGCAGGGTATTTCTCAGGAAATCAATGAATGCAGCTAAATTAACTAATAGGATTCCAATTACGCACGGTTCTTGAACTCAAATCACTAAAATATAGCTAACCAACTCTCGTTGCGAAAACTATCTAAATCTAAATCTTAGGAATTTCAAATCTCTTTGCGAATCCTAAAGTATAAATCAGCTTTAAAGTTCAGGTTTGATATGTTCACAAATCAATTAAACCAAATCTCTTTGCGAATAATCAATTTGCTCACCTAAGGTTCTATCAGGTAATTAATCGCACTCTCGTGCCTAATCAATTATCCTAAGATCTAAGTTCCAGATTCGTCAACCTAGAATTAGCTTTGAGAACAACCTAAGGCGAAGAACTAATTCAGATGGTGAATCCTAAACAGATAATCAACCTAGCATTCAAAGAAATCCTTATGAGAAAACCCTAAACCTAAAGTGGATCTACTCAGGCATGGAGAATGAAACAATCAACATGTTTGAATAAATCATCAATAGAAAATAAGAGTAACAAGAGGTTTTGAGATCTGATCTCGGACGAAGGGAGATTCAGACTTGTTTCTCTCAACCAAAGTAAAATCAAAGTATAAAAAGCATAGCCTAAAAGTGGCTGTAAAATCTCTATATATAACCTAAAACACGTTATGGGCCATCTTGTAAATATCAAAGTCTTCTGGGCCAATTCTGCAATTCTTCAACTCTTCATTAAGTCGTGATCCTTCTGTTTCCTCGATGGATATCGATCGATACTAGGCAGTATCGATCGATACTCCGTTGATTTTGATGTCTCAGCTACACGGATCTTCTGCTTCGCTCCAGAATGTTCCAGAAAGCTCCAATATCTCCAATTATGCTCCAAACATGCTATACCCTGTAAAAGACTATAAAAGACTACAAAACACTAGAAAGACTCTATAAAAAGGACTTATATCATGGCCTAAACAGGGTAAAAACCATGATATATCAACTCCCCTAGACTTAGCCTTCGCTTGCCCTCAAGCAAATAGAAGACTAAACAGAGAAAGATGTTTGAAAACGCGGAGACTCACCTGTTCATGAACCATCGAAATGACCCTCTTGCCAAGTACCCAAATGTTACCTAAGCAGCTTTCGATCTAACCACCATGTACTTCTCCGTAGACATTCGCAGCTTTCCCAAACTCCACACAGTATCCCACAGCATTGTTCAAATAAAGCCATCATCACCAGTTTCATCGCTGCAGCCAATGTTCAAGAACCTTCTAGATTCTTTACCAGACAATATCATGACAAGGAACCACCCTTTTTCACACTTTTTGGTATTAATTTCTCTCCCCCAGACTTATTTCTTATTATGTTCTTTCTTTTCTTTTCAGCTTTGCATATACATATCAAGGTATAAGACGCGAGTATTGATGGTGTTTGCCACCAAATCCCCGGTTCTTCCCTCTCAATGTATCAAAGGATGTAGGCGAATAATGGCATCATAGGAAAATCCTAGCCTCGCTTCCAATCCT
>PKML01036372.1:434687-522790 GCA_002933935.1 Eutrema yunnanense
AAATAATCAAAGAAGGTTTAAAGATCTGATCTCGGACGAAGGGAAATCAGACTTGTCTCAAACCAAAGTAATAAAAAGCATAAAAAGGCATAGCCTAAACAGATGGCTGAAAACTCCTATTTATAACCTAAAACACGACTTGGGGTATTCTTGTAATTATCAGAGACTTCTGGGTACTTTTGCAATTCTCCAAAACTTCATAAAAAGTAGCGGGTCGTGTCTTGCTGCGATGGGTATCGATCGATACCAGGGGGTATCGATCGATACTGGCCGTGAATTCAGGTTCTCAGCAACACGATCTTTAGCTCTGCTTCAAACTGCTCCAGAATGCTCCAATAACTCCAATAATCCTCCAAACGTGCTATGACCTGTAAAAGACTCTAAAACACTACAAAACACTAGAAAGACTCTATAAAAAGAACTTATATCATGGTCTAAAGGTTTTCAAATTTAGTAAACACATCAAATCTGAAACTATAATATTCAAACTCAAATCAACATCAAACTCAAATCAACATCAAACTATAATATTCAAACTCAAATCAACATCAAATTTAGTAAACACATAAAATCTGAAACTATAATGTTCAACCTCATTTCTGTCATATAATCAAAAACTATACGCAGCCTGCAAACTCAGATTACAGTTGATGCCCTATAATCTGAAACTATAATTTGCGTTTTCTGTCATAAACATTGATCTTACCCATTCATAAATGAGTAGAGTTGTGGGATACTATAATCTTCAGCCTCTATATTTGAAAGCTCTTTTTCTGCTGTTAGCCAGGAATGACCTATAGTTGAAAGAGTTTGAGGTTGTTAGTAAGGTCGTTGATAAAACAGAAAATAGACAACGATTAACAAGATAAACTGACCGCAGAAATTTTGTACACGGAAACAGCGTAGAACACCTAAAATGTGCCAATCATTAGCACTTGTAAAACTTGAGGATATGAAGTCAGTCAAATCACCATATGCCACACACTCTAACCCATTAAACCTGACATGCATATAGGAATATGAAGTCAAACAAATCACCATATGCCAAACTTGAGAATTAGATTTCACTTACTCTCTGTCACGGATAGTAAACTCAACACTTGATTTCATCCTTGCAATCTGATAAGATGATTCATCTTACCATCTTCTTTCCTTCTTTCTAACCCACGTTATTACTCCTAGAACGTCTATAACAACAAAAATATGTTACTTTATAAACAATACAGCATATTTGAGTAGTGACAGTGCCTCGGGTGATGATACCTATAGGATAGCGTTCTGGGACAGTGCCTCGGGTGATCTCGAGGATGGGAGTGAAAACCAAGAAATTTGAGTAGTTTGGGAAATCTTTGAGCAGGGTGCACTCAGTGTCATCCATGAAATAAATTTGATAGGTGTGGCGATTGGTTTTGCCAAGAATATCGGCAAACCTCACATAAAAACCCTTTAGTGAGAACCAGTACCTTTCAAAGTGCTTCAACCAAGAAAACTTTCTCAATGTCTGAGAACCAGAAACGTCTGCTTGTATTCTTGTTCCCTGAAGACAAAATAGTTAGTTTTTAGAAGCACTATAAAAGAATAGAAGATAGATTAAGCTACCTCTTCATCACAAAGTAGTAGGTGCATAGATGGTCCAGAAAAATCCTAGTCTCGGGTCCAAGCACGCAGGATCTTCACTTTCAGATTCCAAAGAGTTTTTTTTGTGTTGATTTGTGATAGTAAGTGGGAAGCTTGGGTTGCCATTTCTGCAGTTCTTCGGATTTTTTTTGGAGTTCTGAGTATATTTTTCTTTTTCCGGAGGACAATATGTAACTTTTAGGGGTTGCCGAAGAGTTTAGAAGCGGGAGAGTCGAGGAAGGCTAAAAAGACATATACAGTTGCGTCGGTAAGATTCTCAACTGTCATTTACACTTCTCATTTTTCAAAATGGCAATGATTAAGTGTAGGAAAAATTTTGAGATATATTGTAACTAGGAAGAAACCGAAGAGTTTCGAAGGGGAAGAGTCGAGGAAACCTAAAAAGTCGGGAACAGTTGCATCGTTAAGATTAAACTGACATATTAAAACCAATTTTTCAACTAAGGCAATGATTCACTTTGATTTTGTTAGAAGATTATGTTAATATATATATATATACCAACATATATATATATAATATATAATTGTAATATATATCATGAGCCTAATATTGTAATAAAATTGTGATGCAGGGACATAACATATTCAGGAAAAGGAAGAGCCCAATTTTGCATCAGGTTTACGTCAGTACCGAGTTTCTGGGATGTTTTACACATGTTGTAATTGACTGAACCGGTTTGGTTAGGGGCATTGGTACAAAGATCAAAATTTAAATTATGTTGACAATAATTTTAAAAATGTAAACGACAAATTTATAGAATTTTAGTTCTCATAATTTGACATAAATAACATAATTAACATTGTCACGTAAGTAATATAGTTAATTAGTAGGGTTCTTCGTCATCTGGTTCTTCATCAGAAGACGACAAATTACACCGAAATTCATCTTCTGGTTCTGCATCTCCGACATCGTAATCGAGGTTTATTGGGTTTACTCCTTGTACGAAATTGTCGAGTTCGAGATCGTCAATTGTAGTCATCAATACAGCATCATCATTTTCGTTTTGTAGAAGAGTCAGTTCTTTTTTATCATATTCCCCTGAAATATTTCCCCTCGGATTCACTTTTAGAACATTGAGCCACAACTGCTTCGGTTTCTTTGTGTATGGGTACGGAATATAACAAACTTGCTCCGCTTGCGATGCTGTTTTCAATATAAGTTATACATATGGATATATATATATATATGATAGCTATATATATAAGTATACGTACCTAGAATAAATGGTTCGTATTTATTGTATTTTCTCGATGAAAGAACGTCTACACCGCCACCATTGCTCCTCCGAGTGCCTCTACCGATAACAGGGTCATACCAATTACACTTAAAAAGTGTGATTCTCAAATGGACCATCCCCTCGTACTCGAGTTCTATGATATCAGTTAAGGTCCCATTGAAATCCGCTTCATCAGATGCATCACTGTAATTTACACCTTTAACACATATCCCATAGTTACATGTCTTTCGTCCAGCACCGTGATTTTGCGTATGAAACAAATAGCCTCTTGTAAAATACATTGGCCATGTTTTGGCCTTATTCAAAGGTCCATGTACTATATCTTGAACCCAAGTAGGAAATGGATTCGTGGCGTTCCAGTAAGCAACATGCATATATATAAACAATAGCATCAATATTTATAAGTAGAAATGTATGCGTAGCTATGAATATTATTTAGACATACATATTCTTTCACCCATATATGATATTCGTCAGCTCTTTTCGCGGAGAGTTCTTTTTCGGATAATCATGTGTATTTTGCAGAAATATAGTCCTCGAACATACTATACAAGACCAACACAAAAATGAATTAATATAGTGGAATATATATTAAAACACATGGTGCGAGAGATGCCAACTTATATATACCTCTCAATTGGCTGAAAATAGTCACAATTTCGTAAAACATATGCATGTGCGCATTGATAATCTCTTTCCGAGAGCCATATTTCATGCATTTCTCCACTTGGACGGCCTACTTGCGTAAATATAGAAGGTACCCAGGGACATGATATACGGGGACTTCACCTTGATCGAATCTTGTTAACCTGGCCGAATGAGTGAAAAGAAATTCACATTAAAATACATAGCATGTGTATACAATATCAATGGCATTGTGGACATGAAGTGATTGACTTTAGCATTTACCTTGATTTCGTTTGTATATTCGCGGCAAAGTAGTGCTCTGAGAAATAAGCAATCTCGTCATTGATATATGATTCAATAATCGATCCTGCCGCATATCTTTTGTTCTTTGCTTTCCCTTTCAACTTTTTGAAAAACCTTTCAAAAGGATACATCCACCTATATTGGACAGGGCCTCCTAATTTGGCTTCATAGGGGAGATGTACAGGCAGGTGCTCCATCACATCGAAAAATGAAGGTGGAAAGATCTTTTCCAAATTGCATAGGATCAAAACTATGTTATGTTTTAGAATTTGAACGCGAGTGTTATGCAAAGTTCTCGAACATAAGTCCCGGAAAAATGCTCCAACCCCTACAATATACGTGAAAATTACGGAGCAGTTACTATATAATTACTATAATCATATTTATTTAAAGAAATAGTCGTAATTAAATAATTGGTACCTGATAACACAAGGTGGACATTCCGGTCTAGGAGATCTGCAAAGATAAATGGAAGTAACCGCTCCATAAAAACATGGCAGTCATGACTCTTCATGTCTGATAACTTTTGGTTGTTCATATCAACACAAGTCGCTAAGTCTGAGGAATAACCATCTGGGAATTTAACTGCATGTTTCACACATTCTAGTAAACTTTTTCTGGCTTCTTCTGTCAATGTGAAGGCTGGGAAAGGAGCTTTACCCTCACTATCAATATGTAAGTGTGGCCGATAACAAAATTGTTCAATATCCAATCTTGACATGATGTTGTCTTTCGATTTACCCTTCACACTCATAAGAGTATTCATGATGTTGTCAAAAAAATTCTTCTCTATATGCATCACATCAAGACAATGTCTGAGATTGAGGTCCCTCCAGTACGGTAGCTCCCGGAATATGCTTTCCTTGTGCCAGTTATGTTGCTTCCCGTAGCCCGACTTCTTCTTCTCGTGCCCGTTTCCACCGACGTCCTTTGTTTTTGATGTATTTACACCAGCTAGTCGCTCGAAATAAACTTGCTCACCGGTCAAAGACTGCGGTGGATACTCTCTCGACGCGTCTTTTCCCTTAAGGAAGTCTTTTTTATTCCTCCTCATTGGATGACCATGAAGAAGAAATCTTCGGTGACAATCAAACCAACACGTCTTCCTTCCCTTAGGTAGATAAAAATACTTTGTATCTTCCATGCAAATTGGACAAGACAATTTACCATGGGTTGTCCATCCGGATAACATGCTATACGCCGGAAAATCGCTTATCGTCCACATTAGAACTGCTTTTAGATTGAAAATTTGATTCAAGGACACATCGTATGCATCGACCCCATTAGACCACAACTCTTTTAACTCCTCAATAAGAGGTCGTAGAAAGATATCGAGACTAGCTCGCGGATGATTTGGCCCAGAATTGTAAGAAATAAATACTCTGTATTCATGCACATACTAGGGGGTAAATTATATGGAGTCAAGATCACGGGCCACATCGAATGATTACGAGACATGCCAAATGGATTGAACCCATCGGTACATAATCCAAGATAAACGTTACGGGGTTCTCCGGCAAACCGGGGATTTTGATCTTGAAAATATCTCCACTCTGCCGCATCAGAAGGATGACACATTTCTCCCTCCTTTGATTGGTGCTCGTCATGCCATCTCATTGCCGATGCAGTCTTCTCGCTCTGATACATTCTCTTCAATCTGTCAGCAATAGGTAGATACCACATACGACTGTATGGTACTTTGGTTCTACGTCGGTCGTTCTTAGGCTTCTATCTTTGTGCACCACAAAACAAACATTTATCTTCCTTCTTGTCCTCTTTCCAGAAGATCATACAATTGTTAATACAAACATCAATTGTATGATATGGGAGGCCTAAATTGCGCATCAATTTTTTTGTCTCGTAATGTGATCCGGTTGACTTGTTTCCTTCTGGTAAATAGTCTGTCAAGATTTCGCAAACCGAATCGACTAACTTTTCACTCATATTATATTCTGCCTTATTTTGCATGACTCGAGCAGCTAATGATAATTGCGAGTGACCTTCACGACAACCATCGTATAATGGATTCTTTGCACCTTCTATCAAGTCGTAAAATTTCTTTGAATGGTTACGTACCGGTTCTTCTACATTCTGATAACTACCATCGTGATGATAGTTATCAAAACTCACGTTATGCCGAAATACATCATTCACCATATCCACATATCTATCTTCTACTACAACTCCCACATTTTCACTCCCACTTATATATGGCGTATCAACATAACCCTAATTTGTTTTTTTTGCAGATAACTTGTTTAATCTGTGTTTTCGGTCTACTGAACGGGATTCCGGTGAGAGCAAGGATTTTCCGGTGAGGAATGTTAAATATTGTATATCTTTGGTGGTAGATTTTGTAACGCTTGATGGTAGATTTATTAGTCTGACAAATGTAGTTTGGTAGATTTGTTTATATATGATGGTAGATTTGTTTGTATATTATGGTAGATTTGTTTATATATGACGGTATGTTTGTTTATATATGACATTAGATTTGTTTATATATGACGATAGTATGTATATAGATGACGGTATATTTGTTTTTATATGACGGTAGATTTATTTTTATATGACGGCAGTTTGTTTATATAATGCGGTAGACTTATTGTTCACGACTGACTTACTCTATTTTGTTAACGTAATGGTAGACTTATTGTTAACGACTGACTTATTCTTTCTTCTTCTCCGACAGGTACCTGGTTTCTTCTTCGGCCATTACTGCCGTCTGAAAATTCTAGTGGTAACGTTTCTGAAATTTTAGGTGAGAAATAGTTTGTTCATGATGGCAGAGTTATATTAATTATTTGATGGTAGATTTGCTTGTCAATAATTGTAGAGTTATCGTTTTATATGATTGTAGATTTGTTAGTCATATATTTGAACTTTATATATTAATAATGGCATTTGTTTGTTCTTCTCTGACATGTTATGGGCTTCACGACGACGGACAGGTCTCCGACGAGATTCCCAACATGTTCTTCTACGGTTGTAGATTTAGATTTGGTAGATTTAATTATTTTTGAAATGATGGTAGATTTATTATTGTATTGATGGTAGATCTATATTTGAATTTATACAAATGATAATTGGATTTTAGATGATGCTATTGTTTTCAAATTATAATTGTTACAAAATGCTTGAGTCATGTGTCAAACATTTCATCTTTTCTACCATGTTTGTTATCATTCACTTTCTTTACTTTCACTTTGTTTAATATGTATAACTAAGGTGAGTGAGATTTTAACCAAAAACACATGACTCAACCCAATAATATAGACAAAAACACATATATTCTATAAACCAATACTGAAAACAATCGAGCACAAACCCAAAGAATTACAAAGCTCATATGCCATATTTGACACAAACAATTGAGCACTACTACAATTTTTGACACAAACAATTGAGCACTACTACAATTTTCGATGTGTCATTTGACATTTTAATGTTCAAGGTTTAGAGTAATTTGAGTTAAATG
Source organism: Eutrema yunnanense (assembly GCA_002933935.1). NCBI lineage: Eukaryota > Viridiplantae > Streptophyta > Magnoliopsida > Brassicales > Brassicaceae > Eutrema > Eutrema yunnanense. The sequence continues at coordinate 441,972 of PKML01036372.1, forward strand.
TAACAGGATAAACCACAAATAAAAACAAAAAACCCTAAGTTAAAAGATAGTTATTACACAAAAGAAAACCAAAATGACATAAGGTGAATGTTTAAGAGAATCAATAGGACATAAGTTAAGGGTTAATCTTAACCCAAAAAAAAGGGAGGATAACAAAATAAATCTACCATCATTACAATAAATCTACCATCAAACACTAAAAAATTCTCATACTTATTTGGGTGCCTGGTTTTTTTTTTTTGTAAATATGAGTTTTAGTGTAGGGCAAAAACATCATTTCGCATTCTGATGTCTACCACCAAACAATATCAATAAATCTACCGTCATTAAAAGTCTACCACAACGCGAAATAATAAGTCTACCAACTGAAGTTATCTGAGTAAATACCAAAAAAATTACTAAATCTACCGACACTAACAATAAATCTACTAAATAATTTTAAATCTACTGTCATTAATATTAAATCTACCACCATAACAAAACGAAGTCATCGAGATGTTAGACGTTTTTATATCTACCACCATTACAAATAAATCTACCAATTTTTTTTTAAATCTACCGTCACATATATTAAACCTACCACCGTTACAAAACGAAGTCACCAAGATTTTATACGGTTTTAAATCTACCGCCATTATAAATAAATCTACCAACCCAATAAAAATCTACCTTCACCAATACAAATCTACCGTCACGAAAAAATAATTCACACTGATTAACTCTACCACCAAAAGAAATAAGTCTACCATTTTGTAAGATTAATCTACCACAATGGTCAATAAATCTACCAAAAAAAATCAAACATTTACCGTTAGTCAATGGTTTGGTCGTAAAGTCTACCAATTCATAAATAAATCTACCATCAAAGATAATATATCTACCACAAACAAATATATCTACCGCGTCGTTAAAATAAGTCTACCAAAATAAGTCTACCAAGATTTAATAAATCTAACATCTTTCAAACAAATCTACGGACCAAAATTTGAGTTTACCAACATCAAACAAGTCTACCTTCAAAGAACGGTAGACTTTCGTTTTTTTGCGCGTTAGAAAATTAATGGCAGTTTTGTAATTGTGTTTTTGTCAACAAAGGTCAAAAGGGTATTTTCGGTATAGAAGGTTAGTCTAATAATAAAAATAAAAGTATGTCAAACTAATAATAAACACATTGAGTATGTAAAAAATTGAAGTCTGTCGGTTGATCATCTCTTAAAGACCTGAGTATCAGTATTCCTGCAAAAGGAGTTTCACAGTGCATAGCCAATGAGTTTCTCTCCAGAAGAGAAAGGATTTTATTTGAATCAATTAGAGAGTGTTCTAAAGAAAACCTTAAAATTGGAGATTGATGAAAGTTGAGATATCTTGTCAAGAATGCTCATCCTATGTGTGCTTCAACAGTACCACATAGGTTTGCTGCGTACCAAAGCATCAACCTAGTGGTAAGTTTCTCATACATCAACCCTTCCACTCTATGTTAATCCTATTGAGTGACCTCCAAGGAAACTGTTAAGTTTGAAACTCAGAAACCCAGAACACTCTTGTAAATATTCTGAGATTGTATATATGAATAAGAACTAGCTGCTTAAGGAAGAAACAGAAGTGTCCAAATCGTAAAACCCAACATATCTACGATCTGACCTCACCCTTTATGATCGTTCCATGATCACCATTGAAGGTCAGATACGACTCTTCAAATCAGATTGTTCATCAAGCATGAAAAAGAAACAAAACAACGACAGCTCTTATTTTAATATGTAAAAGTCTAAATGGCAAAGCCTCTCTCTGTTCCCGAGTCTTTGCCTTTCTTTTCTAGCTCAGCAATTAGTCAACCCCGAAGTTGACTTCCCCTACATCACTCTGTTCTTTCTCAGTTCCAAACTTACTCTTCTTTTTCCTATAGTATATCCTTTGCAACGTATCAATACCCGGCTCTCTGAGACGTAGCTTTTCCTCAAGCTGAAATTGCGGATATTGCAGACTAAAATCACGTCCCAAAACCCAAGTACTCTCGTGTTGAGGAAAATCCTTCCACTTGATTAAAACCTCTAAGGATCTGGTAGCATCATATCTTGTTTCTAATAACTCCTCGGGCTCCAAAACCAGTTCACCGGCATCAGAAAAAGTAGTTGGTAAAGGAGTTATTGTAATGTCATCCCCAATCACAGCCTTTGATAAATAGATTTTGTGTTAAGCTCATATCAATTACTCAAACCTACTTATATCATTGTAGTATTTGAGGATCGAACCAAAGAGATTAAGATTGAAGCACTAAAAATACATGAAACTTCCTAAGCTAGAGAAAATCTTTTGGGTTTTTAAGTTTATGGGAAAAGAAACAAATGCAAGAAGGAAAACAAAAGATAGAAGTGTTGGAGAATGAATTAACTATCAAGAAAATGATTAATGAACAAACAATGATGATAAAAATTGAACTAAACACTATCCTAGAACATGGAATTCACAATTATGACTAATCCACTCTCGTGGCACTAATCACTTTGTTAATTACCAAATCAAGATCAAACTATCGTTTGTGATAAGATGATTAACAAGCTTTAGACTCCAGTCCCAATTAGTTCACTAATCACCCTAGACATCAACTCTCATTGGCTAGGCAAGAAAAGCTCACAAAAGGTTTGGTTCAAGCATTTCATCGAATACCTATCGGGCGTGAAATGCTTAAGCTCTAACTTTGATCTCTCAATCCAAAACTAGCCTTAAGATCAACCTAAGTGAAGGATCTAACAATATGCAACCTAAATCATCATCATCTAATCATCAAGACAATTAACTAATGATGCTAATGCACATAATCTATGTTAATCCTTAGGTAAAGATCACTAATCTTGACTAATTTTCTTTCAAGCAACTAATCACTATGCTAATCACCTAATCCATTAGCAAACTCTCATTTGTGGATCATTGATTAGCAAGCATTAAAAATATAAACAAGATCAACCAAAAATACACCCTAGACAATTATTATCATAGGCTATGAGCATAAATCTCTTGAATAGTTCATCAACGCATTTCATCAAACACTTGGTGTGCATGAAATGCCTTATGATCTAGATCCATTTTATCAAGCTAGATCTAGCATTAGGAACACTAAACAAGAAAGGAAAGCAAGGATTAAGAACATAAGCATCAATCAACCATCAAGCCATCAATAATCAAGCATAATCCAAAAACCCAACAAAATGTTCTAAAACCTAAAGAACATGAAGAACATGAAGAACACAAGAGAAAAAGACATAAAGATAGATAAAATGCATAAATAAAAGATAAGGGGTGAAGAAATCTTCTCTAGAGTGGCATATGTATGAAAAGCAATCAAAATCTCTCAAAAAGAAGTTTGGGTCTTGCCCACCTAATGGGAGAAGAAGACTTAGGTTTAGAAATGTCTAAAATTTGCATAAATACACAATAATGTTCGAACCGGATCGACCCGAGGCAAATCGGGTCGGATCTTGGACTGGGCAGAGTTGATATGTGTCCACTAAATCGGCGATAACTCATGGAATATTACTCACAATGAGCTGAATATTCTCACGTTAGAAAGCTAACTCAATTTTGCATGACACTAATCAAGAGCTCCCATTAAACTGGGCATGGAAAGGTATCCACCCGACATGATCTTTCAGCTGCTTCGAACTGCCTCTGCATTTTCCGACAGTGACATGTCTTCAATAAATCATCCATATCTCCTGAACCGATTATTGGAATGACATGAGTCCAGCTTCTCTGAACATCTAACTCACTCCTATACAACTTCTATGAAGACCATTAAAGCTGAATCAGGCTGGAAGGTTCTCGTCCAGCCACATCTTTGAGACGCTTTGGGTGAACTCATCATTCTCCTTGTCCATGTCCGCACGGTTTCAACTCCATGTTCCCAAATGTTTCCCAAAACACCTAAAATAAACTCCAAAATATGCAAGAACTCACTAGGACCTAATCCAAATGTCCTAAACTCTAAATGAGACCAAAATGCTATAAAAACTATGCAAGACACATGCATGAGACACATAACAATAACATAAATACATGCTAAAAGATTTAAAATATGGGAATATTAACACCCCCAAACTTATTCATTTGCTTGTCCCCAAGCAAACAAACAAGAAGAGGAGAAAAAAGAGAGCAATGAATGAGATAGAGTCCAAAAAATGTCAACAAAAGAAAAACCATTCAATGGTGATTTTAAAATGCACTTGAACAATCTCTACTCACAATGATTTAGCCATACTCATCACAATGATTTAGCCATACTCATCACACCACAGATCAAGCTCAAAAACTAGCATACACAAGCGTTCATATTCCCCAATCCTTTAGTATTCATTAAACGACACCATGAATCACATTTATGCAAATCAAATGAACTCACTTCGCTAGGGGACAAGGGTTTTGAGATAAAAAAACGATCTCAATAAATGTGGCAATTCCATAGCAAGGGGTCTCTCAACAAATGAATGAACTTTGACAAAATGCTAAGGGTAAAAAGCAATTGATGCATATAAGGATAGACTTCCATATACCCAATGCCCCAAATAACTTCAACCCCTACCTCTAAGCCCCATGAAGATCACTCCTAAGCTACCCTTTCTTCAAGGCTTTTTGCCTTTCATAAACCACATACTTCATCGTTTCTTCCTTGTTTAAGCACTTGGGGAAAATTTCTTCTTCATCCTTGATTAACAAATGGCTTGGCTCATTTCCTTTTCTTCTTTAGCTCATCTTTTGCCTTTGGCTTGGTCCCTTTCTTCATCCTTTGGATGCATTAGCCATTTTTGGCTTCTTTTCTTCTTTTTGTAGCTAGAGACCACCTTTTCTTTATTACTTAGAGCTATACCAAATATTTCTTGCCAACCATTTTAATCATTAGCTTTTCCCCATTTCTTTCCCAAATCTCTTCCTCGTTTCCACTTTTCCTTTGCATTTCCGCTCAAGATTTTCTCCTTTCATTCCAACCCAAACCCCCCCATCCTCACCTATGCTTATCCCGATGATGTGCGAGCTAAATCTGCATGAAAGCCTTTCCTTGTCGCTCTAAACCCAACACTTTTTGCCAAGTCCATTCGAAAAAACATAGGCCTCACAACACTCACTAAAGAATTAGGCTTGAAAGGAGGGTAAGTTAAGGGTGAGGATAACCGTCCCAAAGATGGGGATCGGCTACTTGGACTAACAAGAGTGGTAAAAAGGAGGAAGATAGCCCAAGTATGTATATGGTATCCATGAGTCCATTTTTCAATGCATAAACATGATAATTACTAGTCAAAAATTAGGGTTCAAATAGTTAGGATCGGGTTCAATTCAAAGCTTGTTTCAACCAAGACGAAAGCATCAATGCATATGATCCAAGTATGGTGAGTCCTTATTTTCGAGTTGTTCAAATACATTTAACTACTAAGGCTTAAGTTGACATTTTACAAGGACAAATTCATCATTGCATCCAATGCATATGAATGCAAATCCTATATGAACTCTAACTCAATCATAATCATGTAATGCACAAAATTTCAAGATTATTGAAAATGCATGAGACTCAAGATGCAGAAGGAAAATAAGACACAAAACACAAGGTTAGATACCGGTCCCTCCCCCAAACTTAAATCGTAACGTCTCGGTGTGAGAGAAGTTCAAGAGAGAGACCAAAAACGAAAGATGAAATGCAAAGACTCAAAAGGAAAGAACTACTTACAAAGGAGGAGTGAGATTAGTGGAATGGAGATGGTGAAGAGAGGAGCGTGATACGTTGTGGCTCAAGCCCTCCGTTCATCACATACCACGACCTTTGACCCAAGAGACCCTTATTGATTTGCTTGTTTTGTGTCTCAAGCTCGACAAGGGATAGGCTTGGGCAGGTCCTCAAGGGGCGCGTTTAACGTCACTAGCTTGACGATTGCTTCCTCATTGTCACTCCCTTCATGAAAATCACAAATGAAGTGAAAAGATTAGCAACAAAAGAAAATAAAAAGCTCTAGTCTCAAGAAGAATCAAAGTCCTAATGATCAATGCTAAACCTCCCCGGCAACGGCGCCAAATTGATAAATAGATTTTGTGTTAAGCTCATATCAATTACTCAAACCTACTTCTATCATTGTAGTATTTGAGGATCGAACCAAAGAGGTTAAGATTGAAGCACTAAGAATACATGAAACTTCCTAAGCTAGAGAAAATCTTTTGGATTTTTAAGTTTATGGGAAAAGAAAGAAATGCAAGAAGGAAAACAAAAGATAGAAGTGTTAGAGAATGAATTAACTATCAAGAAGATGATTAATGACCAAACAATGATGATAAAGATTGAATTAAACACTATCCTAGAACATGGAATTCACAATTATGACTAATCCACTCTCGTGGCACTAATCACTTTGTTAATCACCAAATCAAGATCAAACTATCGTTTGTGATAAGATGATTAACAAGCTTTAGACTCCAATCTCAATTAGTTCACTAATCACCCTAGACATCAACTCTCATTGGCTAGGCAAGAAAAGCTCACAAAAGGTTTGGTTCAAGCATTTCATCGAATACCTATCGGGCGTGAAATGCTTAAGCTCTAGCTTTGATCTCTCAATCCAAAACTAGCCTTAAGATCAACCTAAGTGAAGGATCTAACAAGATGCAACCTAAATCATCATCATCTAATCATCAAGACAATTAACTAATGATGCTAATGCACATAATCTATGCTAATCCTTAGGTAAACATCACTAATCTTGACTAATTCTCTTTTAAGCAACTAATCACTATGCTAATCACCTAATCCATTAGCAAACTCTCATTTGTGGATCATTGATTAGCAAGCATTAAGAATATAAACAAGATCAACCAAAAATACACCCTAGACAACTATTATCATAGGCTACGAGCATAAATCTCTTGAATAGTTCATCAAGGCATTTCATCAAACACTTGGTGTGCATGAAATGCCTTATGATCTATATCCACTTTATCAAGGTAAATCTAGCATTAGGAACACTAAACAAGAAAGGAAAGCAAGGATTAAGAACATAAGCATCTCAAATCAACCATCAAACCATCAATAATCATGCATAATCCAAAAACCCAACAAAAGGTTCTAAAACCTAAAGAACATGAAGAACACAAGAGAAAAAGACAGAAAGATAGATAAAATACATAAATAAAAGATAAGGGGTGAATAAATCTTCTCTGGAGTGGCATATGTATGAAGAGCAATCAAAATCCCTCAAAAAAAAGTTTGGGTCTTGCCCAACTCATGGGAGAAGAAGACTTAGGTTTAGAAATGTCTAAAATTTGCATAAATACACAAAGTGTTCGAACCGGGTCGACCCGAGGCAAATCGGGTCGGATCTTGGACTGGGCAGAGTTGATATGTGTCCACTAAATCGGCGATAACTCCTGGAATATTACTCCGAATGAGCTGAATCTTCTCGCGTTAGAAAGCTAACTCAATTTCGCATCATGAGCTCCGATTAAACTGGGCATGGGAAGGTTTCCATCCGACATGATCTTTCAGCTGCTTCAAACTGCCTCTGCATTTTCCGACAGTGACATGTCTTCAATAAATCATCCGTATCTCCTGAACAGATTATTAGAATGACATGAGTCCAGCTTCTATGAACATCTAACTCACTCCTCTACAACTTCTATGAAGACCATTGAAATTGAATCAGGCTGGAAGGTTCTCGTCCAGCCACATCTTTGAGACGCTTTGGGTGAACTCTTCCTTCTCCTTGTCCATGTCCGGACGGTTTCAACTCCATGTCCCCAAATGTTCTCCAAAACACCTAAAATAGACTCCAAAATATGCAAGAACTCACTAGGACCTAATGCAAATGTCATAAACTCTAAATGAGACCGAAATGCTATAAAAACTATGCAAGACACATGCATGAGACACATAACAATAACATAAATGCATGCTAAAAGATGTAAAATATGGGAATATCAACACCCCCAAACTTATTCATTTCCTTGTCCCCAAGCAAACAAACAAGAAGAGGAGAAAAAAGAGAGCAATGAATGAGATAGAGTCCAAAAAATGTCAACAAAAGAAAAACCATTCAATGGTGATTTTAAAATGCACTTGAACAATCTCTACTCACAAAGATTTAGCCATACTCATCACACCACAGATCAAGCTCAAAAACTAGCCTACACAAGCGTTCATATTCCCCAATCCTTTAACATTCATTAAACGAAACCATGAATCACATTTATGCAAATCAAATGAACTCACTTCGCTAGGGGACAAGGGTTTTGAGATAAAAAACGATCTCAATAAATGTGGCAATTCCATAGCAAGGGGTCTCTCAACAAATGAATGAACTTTGGCAAAATGCTAAGGGTAAAAAGCAATTCATGCATACAAGGATATACTTCCATATACCCAATGCCCCAAATAACTTCAACCCCTACCTCTAAGCCCCATGAAGATCACTCTTAAGCTACCCTTTCTTCATGGCTTTTTGCCTTTCATAAACCACATACTTCATCGTTTCTTCCTTGTTTAAGCACTTGGGGAAAATTTCTTCTTCATCCTTGATCAACAAATGGCTTGGCTCATTCCCTTTTCTTCTTTAGCTCATCTTTTGCCTTTGGCTTGGTCCCTTTCTTCATCCTTTGGATGCATTAGCCATTTTTGTCTTCTTTTCTTCTTTTTGTAGCTAGAGACCACCTTTTCTTTATTACTTAGAGCTATACCAAATATTTCTTGCCAACCATTTTAATCATTAGCTTTTCCCCATTTCTTTCCCAAATCTCTTCCTCGTTTCCACTTTTCCTTTGCATTCCACGCTCAAGATTTTCACTTTTCATTCCAACCCAAACCCCCCATCCTAACCTATGTTTAGCCCGATGATGTGCGAGCTAAATCTGCATGAAAGCCTTTCCTTGTCGCTCTAAACCCAACACTCTTTGCCAAGTCCATTCGATAAAACATAGGCCTCACAACACTCACCAAAGAATTAGGCTTGAAAGGAGGGTAAGTTAGAGGCGAGGATAACCGTCCCAAAGATGGGGATCGGCTACTTGGACTAGCAAGAGTGGTAAAAAGGAGGAAGATAGCCCATATATGTATATGGTATCCATGAGTCCATTTTTCAATGCATTTAACTACTAAGGCTTAAGTTGACATTTTACAAGGACAAATTCATCATTGCACCCAATGCATATGAATGCAAATCCTAGATATGAACTCTAAACTCAATCCTAATCATGTAATGCACAAAATTTCAAAATTATTGAAAATGCATGAGACTCAAGATGCAAAAGGAAAATAAGACACAAAACACAAGGTTAGATACCGGTCCCTCCCCCAAACTTAAATCGCAATGTCTCGGTGTGAGAGAAGTTCAAGAGAGAGACCAAAAACGAAAGATGAAATGCAAAGACTCAAAAGGAAATAACTACTTACAAAGGAGGAGTGAGATTAGTGGAATGGAGATGGTGAAGAGAGGAGTTTAATACGTTGTGGCTCAAGCCCTCCGTTCATCACATACCACGACCTTTGACCCAAGAGACCCTTATTGATTTGCTTGTTTTGTGTCTCAAGCTCGACAAGAGATAGGCTTGGGGAGGTTCCCAAGGGGTGCGTTTAACGTCACTAGCTTGACATGTTCTTCCTCATTGTCACTCCCTTCATGAAAATCACAAGAGAAGTGAAAAGATTAGCAACAAAAGAATATAAAAAGCTCTAGTCTCAAGAAGAATCAAAGTCCTAATGATCAATGCTAACCCTCCCCGGCAACGGTGCCAAATTGATAAATAGATTTTGTGTTAAGCTCATATCAATTACTCAAACCTACTTATATCATTGTAGTATTTAAGGATCGAACCAAAGAGGTTAAGATTGAAGCACTAAGAATACATGAAACTTTCTAAGCTAGAGAAAATCTTTCGTATTTTTAACTTTATGGGAAAAGAAACAAATGCAAGAAGGAAAACAAAAGATAAAAGTGTTGGAGAATGAATTAACTATCAAGAACATGATTAATGAACAAACAATGATGATAAAGATTGAATTAAACACTATCCTAGAACATGGAATTCACAATTATGACTAATCCACTCTCGTGGTACTAATCACTTTGTTAATCACCAAATCAAGATCAAACTATCGTTTGTGATAAGATGATTAACAATCTTTAGACTCCAATCCCAATTAGTTCACTAATCACCCTAGACATCAACTCTCATTGGCTAGGCAAGAAAAGCTCACAAAAGGTTTGGTTCAAGCATTTCATCGAATACCTATCGGGCGTGAAATTCTTAAGCTCTAGCTTTGATCTCTCAATCCAAAACTAGCCTTAAGATCAACCTAAGTGAAGGATCTAACAAGATGCAACCTAAATCATCATCATCTAATCATCAAGACAATTAACTAATGATGCTAATGCACATAATCTATGCTAATCCTTAGGTAAAGATCACTAATCTTGACTAATTCTCTTTCAAGCAACAATCACTATGCTAATCACCTAATCCATTAGCAAACTCTCATTTGTGGATCATTGATTAGCAAGCATTAAGAATATAAACAAGATCAACCAAAAATACACCCTAGACAACTATTATCATAGGCTGGAGCATAAATCTCTTGAATAGTTCATCAAGACATTTCATCAAACACTTGGTGTGCATGAAATGCCTTATGATCTAGATCCACTTTATCAAGCTAGATCTAGCATTATTAACACTAAACAAGAAAGGAAAGCAAGGATTAAGAACATAAGCATCACAAATCAACCATCAAACCATCAATAATCAAGCATAATCCAAAAACCCAACAAAAGGTTCTAAAACCTAAAGAACATGAAGAACACAAGAGAAAAAGACAGAAAGATATATAAAATGCATAAATAAAAGATAAGGGGTGAATAAATCTTCTCTAGAGTGGCATATGTATGAAGAGCAATCAAAATCCCTCAAAAAGAAGTTTGGGTCTTGCCCAACTCATGGGAGAAGAAGGCTTAGGTTTAGAAATGTCTAAAATTTGCATAAATACACAAAGTGTTCGAACCGGGTCGACCCGAGGCAAATCGGGTCGGATCTTGGAATGGGCAGAGTTGATATGTGTCCACTAAATCGGTGATAACTCCTGGAATATTACTCCGAATGAGCTGCATCTTCTCGCGTTAGAAAGCTAACTCAATTTCTCATGACTTTCATCATGAGCTCCGATTAAACTGGGCATGGGAAGGTTTCCATCCGACATGATCTTTCAGCTGCTTCGAACTGCCTCTGCATTTTCCGACAGTGACATGTCTTCAATAGATCATCCGTATCTCCTGAACCGCTTATTGGAATGACATGAGTCCAGCTTCTCTGAACATCTAACTCACTCCTATACAAATTCTATGAAGTCCATTGAAGCTGAATCAGGCTGGAAGGTTCTCGTCCAGCCACATCTTTGAGACGCTTTGGGTGAACTCTTCCTTCTCCTTGTCCATGTCCGGACAGTTTCAACTCCATGTCTCCAAATGTTCTCCAAAACACCTAAAATAGACTTCAAAATATGCAAGAACTCACTAGGACCTAATTCAAATGTCCTAAACTCTAAATGAGACCAAAATGCTATAAAAACTATGCAAGACACATGCATGAGACACATAACAATAACATAAATGCATGCTAAAAGATGTAAAATATGGGAATATCAGCCTTCAACTGAGACACGTGGAACACGGGATGTACCTTGGACGATGCCGGTAAATGTAGACGGTAAGCAACTTTGCCAATCCTCTCAAGAACCTTGAATGGACCATAAATCTTTGCAGCGAGTTTCTGGCACATTCGTCTTGCCACAGACTATTGACAGTAGGGGCGAAGTTTCAAAAATACCATGGATCCCACCGCAAACTCCACTTCCCGACGATGTTTATCCACATATTTTTTCATTTGACCTTGAGCTTGACTGGTAAACTCTTAATCTGTTGCATCATCCTGTCACGATCCCTCAACATTTCTTCAAGCTCAAAATTCTTTGTTGAGCCTTCCTCAAATAACAACAACATTGGAGGATCACATCCAAACACCACTTTGAAAGGTGTGGTGTGTAAGGCAGAGTGATAACTGGTATTATACCAATATTCAGCCCATGGAAGAAACTTCAACCACGTCTTTGGGTGACAATAGGCAAAGCAACGGAGGTACGTTTCAAGACAGCGGTTTAAAACTTAAGTTTGCCCATCAGTTTGAGGGTGAAAGGCAGAGCTGAGTTTTAACTTCGCCCCCGACAACTTGAAACCCTCCTTCCAGAAATGGCTCAAAAAAATACGGTCTCGGTCTGAAACGATGGAGGGAGGATAACCATGTAGTTTCACTATCTCTTGGACAAACTTTGAAGCAATATATGTGGCGGTGAACGGATGTTTCAACCCAATGAAGTGAGCATACTGATATGCTCAATTTAATACCCTAAAGTACTAAAGCAGTTGTTATAGTAAAGGTAGGGGTCGAACCACAAAAGACTCAGAGAAACGCACAATAGATTGTATAGATCCAAAATAAGCTAAATCAAAAGATGTAAACGAAAACAATGCAGAAATTAAAAGGGTTGTAATTCAATTGGGAAAATATAGGCCCAGAATTTTTTTCAGGAAATCAATGAATGCAGACTAACTAACTAACAGGATTCAGATTACGCACGGTTCTTGAACTCAAATCACTAAGATATAATTAACCAACTCTCGTTGCGAAAACTATCTAAATCTAAATCCTAGGAATTCCAAATCTCTTTGCGAATCCTAAATTCTAAATCAGCTTTAATATCAGGTTTGATATGTTCACAAATCAATTAAACCAAATCTCTTTGCGAATAATCAATTTGCTCACCTAGGTTCTATCAGGTAATTAATCGCACTCTCGTGCCTAATCAATTATCCTAAGATCTAAATTCCAGATTCGTCAACCTAGAATTAGCTTTGAACACAACCTAAGCGAAGAACTATAATTCAGATGGTGAATCCTAAACAGATAATTAACCTAGCATTCAATGAAATCCTTTATGAGAAAACCCTAAACCTAAGGTGGATCTACTCAGACATGGCAATTGAATCAAAAGACATGCTTGAATAAATCATCAATAGAATAAGAATAACAAAAGGTTTTAAGATCTGATCTCGGACGAAGGGAGATTCAGACTTGTCTCAAAACTAGAGTATAGAAAAATAAAGCTTCCTAAACAAGTGGCTGTAAAATCCTATTTATAACCTAAAACACGTTTTGGGCCTTCTTGTAAATATCAAAGTCTTCTGGGCACTTTTGCAATTCTTCAAACTTCATAAAAAGTCGCGGCCCATGATTTCTCGGCGGGTGTCGATCGATGCTCATTGCTCAGATCAGGCACTTAGTCATCTGACTTCACTTTCGCTCCAGAATGCTCCATAGAACTCCAATATCTCCAATAATTCTCCAAATGTGCTAAGACCTGTAAAAGACTCCAAAACACTAGAGATACTCTATAAAATGACTTATATCATGGCTTAAACAGGGTAAAAACCATGATATATCACATACTTACTTAAATGGTCTACCACCACAAAAATCACTGAGATACCACTAGAAGATGGTAAACCCTCAATGAAGTTCATACTTATATCCAGCCATACCTGTGTAGGAATCGGCAGCGGTTGTAATAAACCAGCGGGGGCAAGAGTCGAATACTTGTGAGTTTGACACACTCCACTAGCCGAGACATACGGTTGCACTGTATTTTTCATATCTTTCCACTGAAATTGTTGTTGAATGCGCTTTAAAGTCTTCAAAACACAAGAGTGGCCTCCTATTTTTCCATCATGACACTCATGAAGAATGACATAAATGAAAAGAGAGGTGGAAGGAATCAGTAATCGGCCCTTGTACCAAACTCGTCCATCTCTGATTGTGTAGCCACCTTATTGTCACTTCCAGCCTTATACACAATGTCAAAGTGATACCACATCAGACGCGTCAGCCACTTTTGGTATTCCATAGATACTTCTTTTTGTTCTAAAAGAAATTTCAAGTTTTTTTTATCTGTATGGACAATGAACTTTCGTCCCAGCAAGTAGTGCTTCCATTTCTAAACAGCCATGACAATTGCCATGAGCTCACGCTCATAAATCGGCTTCAACGGTTCCCTAACTGTCAAACCGTAGCTAAAATATGCAATTGGACGCTTCTTCTGCATCAAAACTACACCCAAACCATACTCGGAAGCATCGGTTTCCGCTAAAAAGTCTTCACGAAAGTCAGGCAGAGCCAGAACATGGGCTGTAGACATTGCAATCTTAAGGTTCTCAAAGGCGTCTTGTGCTTTATTAGACCAAAGAAATTGATCCTTCCGTAGGAGCTCAGTGAGAGGCCTTGCTAAAATGCCATAACCCTTAACAAACTTCATTTAGTATCCTGTCAGACCACGAAAACCTCAAAGACCTTTCACTGTCTTTGGAGTCGGCCATTTCCGCTTAGATTCTGTTTTCGTAGGATCCGTCGTCACACCCGTAGAAGAAATAATATGGCCAAGATACTCCACCTTGGTCTGGCCAAATAAACATTTTTTCATGTTCGCAAACAGGAGCTAATCCTCAAAAATACGCAACACAACCTGTAAATGCTCAAGATGATCCTCCATGGATAAACTATACACCAACACGTCATATAAGAAAACCAAGATGAATTTCCTCAAATACGGCCTGCAATTTGTGTTCATGAGTGCTTGAAAAGTAGTTGGGGCATTGGTTAAGCCGGAAGGCATGACCAAAAACTCGTAGTTGCCTTCGTGTGTTCGAAAATCCGTTTTCTCAATGTCTTTCTCCAACATTCTGATCTGATGATAACCTGAGCGAAGATCCAATTTCGAAAACACACAAGCACCGTTCAATTCATCTAACAATTGATCAATAACCGATATAGGGTACTTATCCGGAACTGTGGCACGGTTTAAAGCCCGATAATCAACACAAAAATGCCAGTTCATGTCTTTTTCTCACCAAGATAACTAGACTAGAAAAAGGACTACGGCTTGGACGAATGATCCCGACTAAAGCATCTCGGTAACCATACTCTCCATCGCCTCTTTGTTAGCATGAGGGTAACGATACGGTCTGACAGACACGACAGTGACCCCGTCAACAAGTTGATGGCATGTTCGTTCCCACGTATATGTGGTAATCCCTGAGGAACCGCAAAAATATGAGAGAACTGATCCAACACAGATGCCACTGCAGGAGGAACAACTGATGGGAACGCCATTTGCATACAAAGATCCATTTCTACACCCATGCTCTAAACCGTGTGAGCATTAGACAAAGCTTTCAAGGAAAAGCGATGTTGATGTAGTTCATGTTCTCCCCTCAATGTCACAATTCTTCCGTGATAATTAAAAGCCAATTCTTGCAGATCCCAGTCCACCCAACATTTACCAAGAGTCTGCAACCATTGAACACCCAAAATCACATCAGCTCCTCCAAGATCTAAACAGATAAAATCAGATGTAAAATGAAGGTCTTGGACCACGAAATCCACATTCCTACACACTCCCAAGCCTTCCATTGTAACCCTTGTACCCAACAACACTGGTAGCTTATCAGTGTGAATAGACGGAACCTTGGTATTAGACACCACCTGAGGAGTCAAAAAATTATGCAAGGCCCCACTGTCAATCAGAATCACAACCTCCATTGTACCAATATACCCTCTAATCTTCGTTTTCGTAGGTGTGTTGATGCCAAAAAAAACATTTAAAGACAGTTTCATCATCTGCACCACTTGTTCCACGTCTTCGTCCTCCAGTTCAATCATATTGTCATCTAAAACTTCCAAGTCATATCCATTCACCACTGTCAAAAGCTGCAGCACTCTGTTAGGACACACTGCCAAGTGTTCTTTCAAAAATTTAGCATTACATTTAAAACAAATGCTCAATTTGCGTTTATCATTCAGCTCCGCATAGATAAATGTTGTTGAGATCTTTGAACAGGTTTAGGATAATGGCATGTTCCTGCTCCAGAAGCTCCCAATCTAGTATTTCCACTATTGTTAATGCATGTGCGATTAGTGTGAAAAGATAAAGAGGATCGCAAAGGTGCATATGGAGAAAATTTCTTTGCACCAACTCCACCATGATCCCCTGTAGCCATCACTTTACAGAAGGTACTGGACTCCATTTTTAAGACTGCCTTCTTATATTGAGCAATGCCTTGCGGTTCCTTCATCTTGATCACTTCCTGCATCGCTGGTTTAAGCCCATTATAGAAAATATGTTCAAGACTCTGTTCAGTTACGTCAGGAACAATGCCCACCAATTCCTCAAACTCGTTCACGTAATCCACAATTGAACTAGTCTGTTTGATGCTAAACAAACGTTTCCCATGCTCTTCCTCCAAACTACCACTGAATCGATCAACCAAACGTCTTTTGAACTGAGACCAATCGGTAAATGGTGTTGTTTCCCTTTCTCCATTGAACTAATTCAACACTGGACCATCAAGGCTGACTGATACCAGGCTCAACCTCATCTCACCAACGTAATTACCCAGTCGAAAATACCGTTCCACTCGAGCAATCCAGCTAAATGGACGAGAGCCGTCAAACATAGGCATGTTGATTTTCCGTAGCAGGCTCTCACGAGACTCCAAAGCAGTAGAAATAGATCGAGAATTCACCAATGGGTCACCAAAATCTCGATCACTCGACGCCTGAGTTATTGGCGGAGCTGGATCCGAAGAAGTTGCAACCGCTTTGCCCTGCGCCTTCGCTGCATAATAAGGTTGCTCCATACGATTGAGAACCTGCGACATTTGTTGCATATGTTTAGCTATATAATCGAAATGCCCATCAAAAGAATCCAGACGCTTCTCTATCTTTGCAAAACGATCATCGGACACCTTATACTGGTTCGTAAGTCGACGCCATCCTTTCCGGATCGCATCCACCTCTTCCGTCAATTCCTGAACCGATCCTTGCGATTTCTAAGATATCTGAGTCGAATCCATCATAGAGCCCATTCACGTCGTTCGATTTGTCACAAGCGCACCAATTTGTTAAGTTTGAAACTTTGAAACCCACAACACTATTGTAAATATTCTGAGATTGTATATATGAATAAGAACTAGATGCTTAAGAAAGAAACATATGTGTCCAAATCGTAAAACCCAACGTATGTACGATCTGACCCCACCCCTTATGATCGTTCCATGATCACCATTGAAGGTCACATACGACTCTTCAAATCAGATTGCTCATCAAGCATGAAAAAGAAACAAAACAACGACATCTCTTATTTTAATATGTAAAAGTCTAAATGGCAAAGCCTTTCTCTGTTCTCGAGTCTTTGCCTTTCTTTTCTAGCCCAACAATTAGTCAACTCCGATGTTGACTTCCCCTGCATCACTATGTTCTTTCTCAGTTCCAAACTTACTCTTTTTTTTTTCTATAGTATATCCTTTGCAGCGTATCAGAAACACAACGCGAACAACATGTTTAATATGTCTATAACCCCAACAAAAATCGTGTTTCTTGGTCATGAAGACCACATCTTTCTTCTTCACCTTCGTCGCCTCTGTTTTTGCGGCAACAGTCATGTCGTGCTTTTCAGCTTACCAACAGTACGAGGACTGCGGTTTGCCTATGAGTTGCAGTTAGTTTTCAATCGTCAATTACCTTTTATGGGGCATCGATAAACCCAGTTTTTGCGGCCTGAAAGGGTTTCAACTCTTCTGCAAGAACGAAACTTACCTAACCCTAAAAATCAACAATCTTTCTCTTCGGGTCTTGTCTTTTGATTTTATGAATCATACTATAATCGTTGCAGAAGAGAGTTTGTTCTTAGGTGGGTGCCCAGATCTAACTCTGAACTTCTCAGTGAGCAATCAGTTCACGTTAGATCCTACAGCCGGGAAGATTGGTTTATTCATTTATCAGATCTGATAGCCCAACCCTCTTTTTTTACTTGTGAAGGAAGCAACATGAGTACGGTAACATATTATAACTTTCGACCATCTGACACTTTTGGAAACGGGGAAGAATGTAAAAAGGTTAGAGAAATTCCCTGGCTTAGCTCTGTTTATGGAGATTATGAACCGTCGCCGCGAAATATAACACTGCAAGAAGCTTTGGAAAATGGATTCATATTGAATTATATATACAATCAGAGGAAATGAATCTTGTCGACTTTGTATAAAATCTGGTGGCATATGCGGCTCGGTGCCCAATTCTGAGAGTTTCTGGTGTCTTTGCCCCTACAGACCTCACGAGTCTACGTGCCAGGATGAATCGATTACCAACAATACCAACAGTATATGTATTCATTCACCTTTACTTATGATGAATGCCTAACTTGTTCCTTTCTTAAAAGACATATATATGAAATAAGATCTTACTTTATTGATCTCTATTTAAAACACCTTCTAAGTGTTTTTAGATTACTTATCAAGAAATCTATGTTTTACAGAATGCATAAGGGTAAAGAAATACCAAAACACTTTTGTTAATTAACAAACCTAACAAACCTCTTATTATACTGCAGTTGCTTTAGATACAAGGTCAAGCATAAACTGGCAAGTCAAGATTATCATTGGTTAGAGACAAGTCTGAATCTCCCTTCGTCCGAGATCAGATCTCTAAACCTTCTTTGATTATTTATTGATGATTTATTCAAAACATATTGATTGTTTCATTCTCTATGTCTGAGTAGATCCACTTTAGGTTTAGGGTTTTCTCATAAAGGATTTCTCTGAATGCTAGGTTAATTATCTGTTTAGGATTCACCATCTGAATTAGTTCTTCAACTTAGGTTGTGTTCAAAGCTAATTTTAGGTTGACAAAATCTGGAACTTAGATCTTAGGATAATTGATTAGGCACGAGAGTGCGATTAATTACCTGATAAAACATAGGTGAGCAAATTGATTATTCGCAAAGAGATTTGGTTTAATTGATTTGTGAACATATCAAACCTGTTATTAAAGCTGATTTAGACTTTAGGATTCGCAAAGAGATTTGGAATTCCTAGGATTTAGATTTAGATAGTTTTCGCAACGAGAGTTGGTTAGCTATATTTTAGTGATTTGAGTTCAAGAACAGCGCTAAATCTGAATCCTGTTAGTTAGTTTATCTGCATTCATTGATTTCCTGAGAAAAACCCTGGGCCTATATTTTTCCTGATTGAATACAACTCTTTTAATTTCTGCACTGCTTTTTACTTACATCTGTTTGGCTTAGCTTAATTTCTAAACTATACAATCTATTGTGCATCTCTGTGAGTCTTCTTTGGTTCGACCCCTAGCTATACTATAACATCTGCTTTAGGACTTTAGGGTATTAAATTGAGCATATCAATTTTGGCGCCGTTGCCGGGGACTCAATTCGCCATTAGATTTTAGTTTAGAATTTCGACTAAGTTCGTCGGTATCGATCGATACTCTGTAGTATCGGTCGATACTCGTCGTCTTCTTTTGTTGGTATCGATCGACACTACTTGGTATCGATCGATACTCAACGTATTTTTCTGGTTACTTACGTGCTTTGCCTAGTGTTTTGTTTGCAGGTGTATGCATGTTCGTGAAACCAGGAGCAACAAGAGCACACAGCTAGTTGAACTGTCATTGGAACAGCTAGCGCTTGTGGAACGCACAAACAGAAAGACCAAGCAAACATCAGGGATGAATAACCCAGTGGTTTTAAGAACTGATGAAGCTGGAATTCTGAGAGACCAAGAGAGTCATGTGTGTAATGAGAGAGGGCAACGACTTGATGAAGCTGGAAACATCGTTGTCCCTGCTCCTGTTATTGAGATTGTTGTGCCAGCTGGGCGCGGCAACGTTGGCGATGCTGCAGGTGTTCGAGCTAGGACAATTGGTGAGTACAATAGGCCAGACCAGTTTTTCGCCAATCGGTCAGCGATTCGTCCTCCTGCGTTTGAGAGGAATGACTTTGAGCTGTAGCATGCTTACTTTGCTCTGGTGGGACAGCATCTCTTTCATGGTATTCCTCATGAACATCCAATGGACCATGTAGAGAGGTTCGAGGACTTGGTCACTAGCATTAAGAGCAATGGAGGGTCCTACGACTATCTCTTCTGCAAGCTCTTCCCCTACTCTCTAGGTGGAGATGCAACCTACTGGCAAAGGCAGCTACCTCCTGGTTCGCTAACTACTTGGGAGGACACTAAGAGAGCCTTCCTGATTAACTTCTATGACGATGCACGATCTGAGGATCTGAGGAATAAGATCTCCACTTTTTCTCAAGGACCTACTGAGGCGTTCAAGGCTGCTTAGACAAGATTCAGATCGTATCAGAGAGATTGTCCACATCACAGATACTCTGATGTGCAGCTGCTGGGTATCTTCTTTAGAGGAATAGATTGGAGATATCAGATGGCTCTAGACTCTTCGAGCAATGGTAATTTCAACACTAGGTACCCTGAGGATGCTTATATGTTGATTGAAAACTTTGCCTCAAGTAGTAGCACCAAGAGCGCAGACTTCGAGCGCAAGAAGCTAGCTGGTAACATGGATAGGTTGCAAATCGCTGAAGTTAAAGCTCAGCTGGATTCTATGCACAGTCTTTTGCTGGGAAAGACAACAAAGGCCGTCCACTTTGCTGCTGAGAATGAAGTAGAAGATTGTAACTAAGTTGGTGGTTCTGGTTTTCAGGGTCAACGATTTGGGTACAACACCAATCGAAACTTCACCAACTATGGTCAGCAAGGAGGGTACCACCCAAAGCTCCTGAGAGTAAGATTGAGGCTATGCTTGAACACCTGGTTCAAGGGCAGGAGAAGATGACGGTAACCTTCAATGGGAAATTGGATGATTTGTACACCGATTTGAGTGGAAGGATCGAGGCTCTAAAGACAAGCCACAGGATGCTGGAGACGCAAGTAGCTCAGACTGCTGCAAATTCCAAGGGAAACACGACGCACACGTCAATGCCATCAGCTCACGGGCAGAAAATTCCGATGAGGTTCTTGAAATCGCACAAGTATCGATCGATACTCCCCAGTATCGATCGATACAAGCCCAGACGTGTGCTCGAATGGATCCGAAAACCTGTGTATCGATCGATACCCCATTGGTATCGGTCGATACTGAGGCAATTTCTGAGGAGACAACTGAGACTTCGACTGTGGCGCCTGAGGTAGTTGAAAAACGAGTGTATATACCCAGGATGCCTTATCCTATAGTTCCTAAGCTGACAAGGGAGGAATGGGAGATTGCTAGATTACAGTATTTGCTGGATAACCCGAACGTGAAGCTTCTTTCTGATGAAGATGTACCTGCCAGGAACGATTCAAAAGCAAGAGTATCGATCGATACCCTGCCTGGTATCGATCGATATCCCTCGCAGATCGAGCTAGAAACTGTGAAAACACATGAGATTTCGACTGAGGAGCCTCACGTAGTAGCAGCAAGATTCAATATCGCCCAATTTTGGGAAGACTATGAAACGAAGTGTCAGGCAGCGAGAGCTAAGGAACGAGCTGAGAAACGTGCGCATAAGATGAAGGATTCAAATCCCATTCCTAAGCACCTCAGAGATCCCATCACTCCAAAGCAGCTGCGTGGCTTTGAGAAGATGGTACGAAGGATCTCCCCTGATTCAACCTTTGAAGAAGCTCTAGAGTGCCGTCCTCTGCTGAGTCACTTCAAAGACTGCAGAGAAACTGAGGAAGAGATCAAGGCACTCTTCATTAAGGCTAGAGGTACACCTCCACTGAGACAATTGACACAGAGGGAAGATCAAGGGAAATTCGCGGTTCCATGCTCTATCTCTGGAGTTGAGTTCAAAGAGTCTCTCGTTGATTCAGGGGCTAGTGTCAATGTCATCTCAAGGGCAATTGCAGAGCAGTTGGGGGCTGATATTCGATCACCAGAGGCATCTATCACATTCGCTAACGACTCCACCTCGCTTCCACACGGTACTATTCATGGTTTGCTGGTCAAGGTAAGAGACTGTCTGGTACCTACTGATTTTCAGGTTGTGGAGATGAGTGCGATATCTCGTATGCCTATACTCCTGGGACGGCCATTCATGGCTACTGCTGGCGCAATCATAGACACGCCTAATAAGAGACTCTCTTTCTCTTACATTGACGGTGATGTCTACTATGATGACATTCCCCCTAGAGGTGCTCTCACACGTGCTTCTAGCATCAAGGTTATCACAGGAGAGTCGCTAGCAATTGACATCTTGGAAGAACCTCCTGATGAGCCTACTATCGCAGACGTCTCAGCTGAACCACCCTGCATCCCCAAGGAAGTTGTCAAAAAGACTAAGGCAACAAAGAAGAAGGCCAAGAGCAAGAAGGTCAAGAATCCCCATGTCACTTTGATACCTCAGAAGTGCGATGGGAATTCGATTGAGTATAAGGTGAAGTGCAAAGGAGCCTCCAGACCATTCTCTAAAGCTAGGGTCCTTCTTACTTCTGAGCTGAAAGAGAAAGGACAGGAGTTTGTGGACAGCATGATGAGTAGAACTCTGACGTTAGCAATGTCAAGATGTGCAGCCTGTTTTGATGCAAGCTCTCACTCTTATCCAGCCTGAAGGGCGTTACAGTCAAGCTATTGACGTTAAACGAGCGCTTGGTGGGAGGCAACCCACTGGTGAGTCTGTCTTTGAGTCATTTTTGGTTTTTATTTTCGTTTGTTTTGAGTTTGTGTCAGGATAAACAAGGAGCAACTCGAAATCGCCTTAGCATCGATCGATACCCCATTGGTATCAATCGACACCGATCGCGAATATACGGTTCATCAAGTCGATTTAAGCCTGGTATCTGGTCTCGTAATAGTCAAATAAACCAAACGACCCACCAATCGTCGATATCATTCTGGAGTTTCAAAGAATTCACCTTCATCAACCGCTAGTTTATGATTTTCTAGTAGCGGAGTAGCCACAGGTCGCCCTCCTAGTAGACCGACTTCATTAATAATATCCAACACATATTTTCTTTGAGGCAAATAGATACCTTCCGGAGAACGTGCGACCTCGATTCCAAGAAATTATTTCAAAGCACCCATATCTTTCATAAGAAAGTATTGGCTCAAGTAGCCCTTAAAACGAGAAATCGCCTCAACGTCATTACCACCTATTAGTAAATCATCAACATACACAATCACATACAAATGCATTTGTCCTCGTGTCAAAGAGAACAACGAGTAATACTTGTATGATTGTTTAAATCCATAGCCAAGAAGAGCATTTGTAAGCTTAGCAACCCAATACCGAGGCACTTGTTTTAACCCATAAAGTGATTTTCGTATCTTCAACACCTTATTAGACTCCGAATCACGAAAACCCGGCGGGAGTTTCATATAAACCTCTTCCTCCAAGTCACCGTGAAGGAATACGTTATGAACATCCATTTGATGAACATCCCACTTCTTAATCGCTGCCACTTTAAGAAACATACGTACCATAGTCATTTTGCCGACCGGTGCGAACGTTTCTTTGTAATATTGTCCCTTTTTTTGTCGATATCCAAGAGCAACAAGTAGAGCTTTGTGACGCTCAATCGTACCGTCAGAATTAAATTTTAATTTGAAAACCCAACGACATCCAATAGCAGTCTTTCCTGGTGGCAAATCCTCAACATTCCACGTATGTTGTTCTTCTAAAGCTCCCATCTCATGTGATACAGCATCTCTCCATACTTGAAGTTGCATCGCGTCGGAGAACGATTCAGGTTCATAACCAGCCGTCACCGCGGCAAGAAAAACCACATGGGAGGCTGAAAAATGATCGCAGGAAACGTAATTAAAGATGGGGTAGTGAACCGTACCTGATTGTGAAGATGCAGATGGGACAGGTGAGTGCGAGGGGTTTTCGGTGGCCTGAGCTGAATACACAACAAAATTCTGCAAACGACTCGATTGTACACGATGTCGGTTACTTTGACGCGGTTCCAAAGGAACAACATCTGTCTCTTGTGAGAGAGGAGGTGACGCTTGTTCCACATCTATCACCGGAGGAGCAGCCCCTGACGACTAACGGTTTGTCGACAGAAACCACAACGGGTTGAAGCTCCACGAAATCATCATCTCAAAATAACGGCGAAGTCGGAAGCGGTGGTGGCGACACTGCATTGTCACGTTCTATCGATGAAAATGGGAACACTGTTTCATGAAAAATCACATCTCGCGATACAAAAAACTCCTTAGTCGCGAGATCATACATTCTCCAACTTTTTTCCCCATAGGGATATCCCAAAAACACACATCTTCTGCTTCTTTTTCCAAATTTATCCTTGTCACGAGAATTTTTATGAGCATATCCCAAACAACCAAAGACCTTTAAACTCTCAAAGGAAGGTACTATACTGAAAAGCATCTCATAAGGTGTTTTACCGTCCAACAACGGCGTAGGAGTTCTATTAATCAAATAACCAGCTGCAAGAACACACTCACCCCAAAATCTCACCGGCAACGATGCTTGAAACATCAGAGAACGCGCCACATTAAGAATGTGCGTATGCTTGCGTTCCACACGAGCGCGTTTTGTTGCGGCTTGTAAACACATGATGTGTGATAAATTACCCCTTCTTTCTCGAAATATCTCTTCATACAAATAAACTCGGTTCCATTATCGCTCCGTACGACTCGTACCTTTTTGTCAAATTGACGATACACCATAGCACAAAATTTTTGCAAAACATCGGACACTTCACGTTTCTCAAGTTACATATATATATATCCAAATCGCTCTCGAATAATCATCAACTATTGTGAGGAAATACACAGCCCCTGACGAAGATGGAGTTCTATAAGCTCCCCAAAGATCACAGTGAATTAAATCAAATGCACCAACATCTTTATTAATACTCTCAGAGAAAACATCACGACTTTGCTTTGCTCGATAACAAATATCACAACCTCCATCGATTTCAACATGTTTCCCGACATCAATAGAACTAGATAATAGAGATAAAACACGACTAAATGGATGGCCTAAATGACGATGCCACAAATCTCGTTGTCCGTTTTTTGTAGCTTTATTCGCTTGTCCACCAAAAACACCCTTAAACTTGTAAACCCCATCGCACTCTTTACCCGCACCAATCAGCATCTTCGAGGTATGGTCCTGCAAACCACACAAATCCTCAGTAAACGTCATAAAGCCATTTGTAGCTTTTAGAAACTTTGCGACAGACAGAAGATAACAAGTTAATCCTGGTGAATAGAGAACATCAGACAACCACAAATCTCCACCCAAGCCTAAGCATCCTTGCTTAGTAGCCAAAGCTCTATCACCATCTGGTAAGCGAATGGAACAAGGAACAATATCCACGAGATCTCGCAGAAAACCGAGTTCCGAAGTCATATGGTGCGATGCACCCGAATCGATTATAAATTTTGTCTTACCAGATAGTTTTTTGTTGGTTTCGGTGCTCTTCTGCTTGCCCAAGAAATTAATCAATGCACTCCATTGATCATCACTCAACTGGGGCAGAGAGCCACGGTCGAAATCACCTTCACGTCGAGTCACCGCCACAGACGCCGCCATAGGTTGCACTTTTGTGGCATTTGCATAACCAACGGTGTCATGTTGAATTTGAGCAACGTTGGCGCGAGCAACCAGTCCAACCACGTCCTCTGCCATAGCTCCCGGCAGCACCACCACCTCTGCCAAAACGACCTCGTGCACCTCCTCTTCCACCAAAACTCTTGGTTTTATCATCAACAAAATTTCTTCCCCTTTCTCCCCACCTCTCAGGGAAGTCGTTAAGCTGAAAACTATCAGAAACATCATGCCCGTATTTCCCACAGTTTGAGCACGTCACGTCTTTCTTTCCTCTGTTTCCGACCTGAACTGAGAAACCGACAGCTTCAGGTCTCTCTTCTCTGCTTCATGACATACTTTGCTGTCTCTCATCGCGAACAAGTCGTTGATATATCTGCGCGAGTTTGGGCAAAGGCTCCATGTTGATGATGTTGGAGCGAATTGACCCAAACTGTGCATCATCTAAACCCATCAAAAACTGATGAGATCGTGTCGCATCTTGGGCTTGTTCGAGTTTTGCTGCAAGTTCACCACAGCTACACGAGAGCAATGGTTCATAAACCACGAGCTCATCCCACCACAGCCATAGGTTGCACTTGTGTGGCATTTGCATAACCAACGGTGTCATGTTGAATTTGAGCAACGTTGGCGCGAGCACCAGTCCAACCACGTCCTCTGCCATAGCTCCCGGCAGCACCACCACCTCTGCCAAAACGACCTCGTGCACCTCCTCTTCCACCAAAACTCTTGGTTTTATCATCAACAAAATTTCTTCCCCTTTCTCCCCACCTCTCGGGGAAGTCGTTAAGCTGAAAACTATCAGAAACATCATGCTTGTATTTCCCACAGTTTGAGCACGTCACGTCTTTCTTTCCTCTGTTTCCGACCTGAACTGAGAAACCGACAGCTTCAGGTCTCTCTTCTCTGCTTCACGACATACTTTGCTGTCTCTCATCGCGAACAAGTCGTTGATATATCTGCGCGAGTTTGGGCAAAGGCTCCATGTTGATGATGTTGGAGCGAATTGACCCAAACTGTGCATCATCTAAACCCATCAAAAACTGATGAGATCGTGTCGCATCTTGGGCTTGTTCGAGTTTTGCTGCAAGTTCACCACAGCTACACGAGAGCAATGGTTCATAAACCACGAGCTCATCCTACATCTTCTTAAGTTGACCGTAATACATCATGATACTCTGACCTTGCTGTTTGCAATTAGCTAGATCCGCCTTGAGTTCATGGATTCTTGGTCCATTACCCACCGAGAAGTGCAGCTTCAAATCCTCCCACAAATGTGTGCATCATCCACCATCGAAATCGTAGTTCTCAGCGTCGGCTCGATTGTATTCATGAGCCACGCCACGATCATCGAATTAACCACTTCCCATTGTTCAATCTCCTCAGCCGCAGTTGGTTTCGTCAAGGTGCCCTCGACGATTCCAAGCTTTCTCTTCGTACGCAAGGCATTCTGCACATGCTTCGCCCAATCCTCATAGTTATATCCCTTAAATTGTACGGTTGTAATCAAAGTTCATGGCCCTTTCGAAGGATGCAGGTAAAGTGGTGAGGAAACCGGAGTTTCTGTTACCTGCACCATCGCTCTAGACGTGTTTGTCTCTGACGCCATAATCGCAGCCGCTCAAACGTTTAAAAAATTTAGATCTTGTTAGGCTCTGATACCATGACAAAAGAATAATAGAACGTCTTAAGTTGTATTAGACGACATAGACTCGAATATATACAGACGAGAAAAACCCTAAGGTTACCACAAATAAGGAAATACGTATACAATAGAATATTTACAAATTCATCCCCTAATAGAACATCTCATGTAAACATTGTTACCATGCTTGGATTTTGTTATGAAGGTTCTAAAAGAGCAATTATATATGAGTTTTTGGAAAATGGGTCTCGCAATACGTTTATCTTAAGCACAAAGTCATCGGATATGGACTGGAGTGCTCTGTATGGGATCGCGCTAGGCGTTGCTCGTGGTCTAGAGTATTTGCACAATGGGTGCAGAGTAAGGATAGTGCATTTCGACATAAAACCACAAAATGTTATGTTAGATGACAATCTTTGCCCAAAAGTTTTGGACTTTGGACTTGGCGACTCGCTGAGCTTTTCGAGAAGAAAGAAAGCATCTTGTCATTGATAGACACAAGAGGAACGATAGGGTACATTGCACCTGAAGTGTTTTCAAGAATGTATGGTAGAGTCTCCCACAAATCGGATGTGTATAGTTATGGAATGTTGGTTCTTGAGATGATAGGAGCAAGGAACCGAACAACCACTGAAGACTCTGCATCTAACACAAGTTCAATCTACTTTCCTGAATGGATTTATAAGGATCTTGAAAAGGGAGACAATTAATGGAAGGCTTGTAGAGCATGGCATCACCTGCGAAGAAGAGGAGATATCAAAGAAAATGAGATTGGTGGGTTTGTGGTGCATTCAGTCTTCCCCATCAGATCGTCCACCGATGAGTAGAGTCGTGAAGATGATGGAAGGAAGCGTGGATGCTCTTGAAGTGCCTCCTAGACCTGTTTTGCAGTTTTCCGTAGTGCCTCGTCCCGAATGTTCATGGCTTTCAGAGGACAATTCAAGCCCTTCAGAGGTATGATTTTCTCCATAAATTTTAAACCGCAAGCTTTTAGTTTGTGAGCAAACGGACTTGGTGTACTTTTATAGATGTTATATTCGCATTGGAAAATAGAACACATGTATCATTACTGAACTTGAAAGCCCTTAATACATTTTTGTGATGGTGCTTATGTATATATGCTAAGATAAGCTGTTTGATTTCTTATTATTATTTGTTCCTTGTCAATTCAAATGACATTAGTTAGAGAATTTTGGATGTTAAACCAGAAACGTAACAAAATCATTGGGATTCAACTTAATCTAGAGAATCTATTTCTTGTGTGTGATAAAATCACAATATAAAAGACTTAGGGCAAGAGAGAGTGTATCAAATGCTTCGGTGAGAGCAGGAAAACAAGTTCTACCACATAGACAATGTCTATTTTCTCAAGTGGACCTTTCCGTTTTCTGTTTCTTGGCCTTCTCAATCAAAAGTTTCAACTGTTTCGTCTCTGCAAGAAGTTTGAGGAAGTTGAACAAAAACGGAATGTAGTTGTGCTTCCTCCTAATGTTCTCGGTTCTCCATTTCATGAACTTCTATTCCTCCATTACAATCTTATCACTCGCAGCCTCGATCCCGCTCTTCACCTCACCAATCAACACCTCTTTGGTTTTTCTCCTTTGTTTTCTTTGACAAGAATGGGATTTGATGGGAAAAAAAACGTTGTAAAAAGATATGTTGTACACAAGGTATGAAAGAAGAAACACACAGTATGTAAAAGTTTTAAGATTCATTAATTGGTGTTGAGCCGATCAGCCAATTGATTCAGTTCGATCTGAATTTTTAAGAATCCGGACCAAAAGACCAGCCAATTTGCGGTTAGACTGGTCCGGTCGAGTGCTCCGGTTCGGGTTTAAGATACATTGCGTTTCACCAAACGTCTTCGCTTTATTGAAGAGTAAATCCATGTGGAAACAATTATTGGTCTCCATAACTGGTCCCACGTCCATATTATTGAATGAACAGTATTCTTGGGTTCGATGAACGACTGATTTATTAAAGATGTTTGAATTTTCCATCAGTACGGACATAATCGTTTTAAATGCAATGGAAAAGTCGTGGCATATACAATTTTTTTCTTGAGGTCCGAACGGTGGCAATAAAACAAGAATAATATCACTAACTAGCAACTTGATGAAATATGCACTCTTTAATAATCTTTGACTATTCATCGGTAAAAAGATTATTAAACCCTTAACTATTTCTCTCTCCTAATCACTTTCTTCTTCTTTCTTTTTTTTTTTTGTTTTTTTCATAATAGTCAAAGATGGTGAAGATAGAGAGGGTGGTGACAATGTGCGTGACATCGATTGTGCTGATGGTGATTGTGACGACGACAGCGACGACAGCGCGGTAAATGCGACAGTGGTGGTGACGATGATGGTGTCGGCGACGGTGGTGGAGGGTGGTCATTGGAGAATAATTGTATTAATGAGGTTATCCACAAATATTATCCGGATTTTTATTATGTTAGCACATCATAAATATCATATATTATTGTTAGCACGTTACTAGTGTCGGATATTATTGTTATGACCATTAACATACTATATGATAAGTGGGGTAAAACGATAAACATAAACTTATTGCGATAACATTTTAATTAGCATATTAACCAATTAGTCATCCACTAAAAACCACATACAGTTTTATGTTATCCACAAATATTATAAGGATATTACTATGCATCACATTATAAATACTAGATATTATTGTTAGCACATTATAAGTATCATATGTTATTGTTAGCACGTTAAATAACTATATGATAATTAGGTTAACTCAAGAAACAGAAACTTATCGCGATAATATATTAATTATCATGTTAACTAAATAGTTATCCATTAACAACTCAATGCTCGACTCAACTCTTCCTTGCGATGGATCTAGGGGTATTTTTGTCCGATTTTTTGAACAGTGTGGAGAGAGAACTAATTTTCAATTATTGGTTGCTAGTTTAATAAATTTTCAATCAACCATTGATATTGACTCAATTCACTCATAAAACAGTTAGTATAGAACAAATGAATCTGACACAAGTGTAGGTAGCGTAATTAAAAAAGAAAAATATAACGAATCGTATAGAACAAACTGGAAAAAATTGTGTTAATATGTTTTGAATCTAATAATTGTATAAAGTGCAGACTGCAGTAAGTGCAAATTTGATTGAGATTTTTTGTCTACTTCAAAGTTTTATAATTTGTACATCTCTAAATCACCCAAGTGCAAGTGCATGCGTTGTAGTGATTTAGATGTCGATTCCATGAGGAATAAAGATTACACACTAAAGATGCGAGAAACAAACTAAATTAGAGCAATTGTTTTTGGGTTTTTGTTTTGTTTTTAATTTTAAAAATGCAAGAAAGTAAAAAAATATAAAATCATTGGACAATGGATTTAACTATCATAAGAATGAGCTAACAATCAAAGAATGATGCGAAAGATTGAATTAAGCTCCATCCTATAACATGAAAGTCACAAATATGACTAATTCATTTCCATGGCACTAATCACTTCACTAGTTATCTAATCAACATAAACTTCCGTTCGTAATTAGATAATCAATGAGCATTAAAAAATAATTCTAATTAGTTCACTAAACACCATAATCATCAACTCCCGTTGGCTAAGTATGTAAAACTCATAAAAGGTTTGGTTCAACCTTTTTCACAAACACCTTTCGGGCATGAAATGCCTAAGTTCTAAATTTTGAGAGATCAAGTCAAAACTAGCATTAAGAGAAACCTAAATGAAGGATCTAACAAGATGCAACCTAAACCATCATCATTTGACCATCAAATCATCATAATCTAGCTTAATCCACGATCGAACTAAAAACTATCTACTAAACATAAAGAAAGACAAAAGAAAAAGACATAAATATAAAGATAAATGATAGAGATTGAAGAATCATTTACTAGAGTGACATGAAATGATGAAGATCCATCCAAAAATATCAATAGAAGAGTTTGGATTAAAATCCAACTCTTGGGAGAAGAAAACTTGCTAAAAATTAGGTTTCAAGTGCTTAAATAGAAAATAGAGGCGAAACGGGTTAACCCAGAACAAACTGGGTCGACTCGGGGTATTTTTGGATCTCGAGTGGTCTTTAGCGGTGTGCCTCAAACCGCTATGGCATCATGCTATATCTTATGGTAGTTCGTTTGCGCGCTAGACAGACATGTGTTTACTAAATTTGTCGTATCTCTTAAACCACTGCTCGGAATAAATTCAAACAAGCTCCAAACAAAAGATAAATCGATTATCTCTGAAGCTAAATCCAAGTGAAAAGTCTTTTTCTGAGTCGATATTTAAAGCACTTTGGATGGCCTGATCTGCATTTTTCTTCTACACTTTTCATCTGAAAATATATGTTTCATCTTATCTTATTTCTCTCCCATGTCCAATCTCCATACATCTCCATGCTCCAAAACACCTAAAAATGACTCAAAATGCAATGGAAATACAAAGACACACACACATGACTATAAAATGTATGATATGAGAATTTTCAACTAAAATGTATACATGATGATGAAATGAATGCAAAAATGGATGAAAAATATTTTTAAAAAACTAAGTGAGAATGAAGCAAAATACACGCATCAAAATTACTTCTCCCGTTCGGGTATAAGAAACATTGCGTTTCACCAAACGTCTTCGCTTTATTGAAGAGTAAATCAATGTGGAAACTATTTTTGGTCTCCATAACTGGTCCCACGTCCATATTATTGAATGAACAGTATTCTTGGGTTCGGTGAACGAATGATTTATTAAAGATGTTTGAATTTTCCATCAGGACGGAGAGATAATCGTTTTAAATGCAATGGAAAAGTCGTGGCATATCGAATTTTTTCTTCGGGTCCGAACGGTGGCAATAAAACAGTTAGTATAGAACAAATAAATCTGACACAATTGTTGGTAGCGTAATTAAAAAAAGAAAAACAAAATGAATCGTATAGAATAAACTGAAAACAAAAATGGTGTTAATATGTTTTGAATCTAATAATTGCATAAAATGCAAACTGCAGTAAGTGCAAATTACAGAAGGTGCGAGCTACACAGCAAACTGCAGAAAGTGCAAGCTACATAGCATACTGCAGAAGGTGCAAACTGCGAAAGGTGCAAATTGCGAAAGGTGCAAGCTACATAAGAGACTGCATAAGGTGCAAGCTATACAACTGATCGCATAAGGTGTAAACTACGTAGCATATCGGATGAGGTATAAACTACATAGCTTATTGCAGATTGTTAATTAAAGTAACTCATATATGGGCCTAAGCTATTAGTTTAAAGTCTCTACATGGACCTAAGCGAATAGATCCAAATACGATTATGATGTATTCTCAACCTTCTAAAGATTTTTTAGAACTTTCTGCCTCCATTAATAAATCGGTCTCTTTTGCCCGTGGAAATAGCCAACAAATCGTTTGTGAACCACGTTAAATCGGTGTCGTGTTCTTTACGTTTATAGCTTATCTTCTTGCACATGTTACAACAAATGGAATAGTAATCATAATAACAAATAGGCGTAGAGCTTTTAGCTCTCTTGATAGTTTGATTGATGCAAAGTGGAAGAGCATTTTATGGGCAATGGAAAGTATGTTGAGTCAGGTTATTTTTGCTTCCTATGCATCAGAGCTGGTGGGAGCTGTTAATCGTTCTCAGGAATAGCCATCTTTTTGTTATCAATCTTCTGAAATCCTCCATACTTCACGATCTATATATCACTGAATGGAGGTACCAGTCACGAAGAGAGGAGCTCTTTTTATTTGCATAAAGCGTTACGATGGAAGATCGACCACTCATATGTAGCTACAAGTTACCCGAGATGGCTACAAGTGGTTTCTGAGTCTGAGAGAACCATTAGTCATGTTTTTGATTTGTTTTTCAGCTTTGATCCATACTCTTTTTTTAGGTTGTGGTGTTTGAACTAAAGGTTTTCTTTCTTTAATAAAACTAGGTGACTAACCTGCGGCTTAAGGCGCGGGTCAATAGCTTGCAACAAAATAACACAAAGATTAACTATCTTAGACCGGTTTCCTTCTTTATCGTCTTCGTCTTCTTTGGCTTATTATTCTTTCGGTTTTTCTTCGTCTCGTCTTTGACTTCATCTTCTTCTTTATTGTCTTCGTCTTCTCTGGCTTCTTCTTCTTCTTTTTTCTTCAGGGTTGTCTTCATTTGCTTCTTCTGGTTTTTATTCGTCATCTTCTTGTTCACTCTCATTCATCATCATCTTCATATTCTCCAGGTATCTTATTCTTCCGATGTTTTTTTTGTCTCATATTTGTCTTCCTCCTCGCCGTATTTAACTTTGTATCAAAATCTTCTGTCATTGGTTTCCATTACTCTCTCTCTCTCTCTCTCTCTCTCTCTCTCTCTCTCTCTCTCTCTCTCTCTCTCTCTGTTTCTAATTTAGATCTTCCTTGGTTAATCTCGAGAATCTCCATCATGTTCTTCTTATTTTTCACCTTCATGAAAGATAAATTCCACAATAGATAGATTTACTCTTGTCTCCTTCAACTTCTCATTCTCTCTTTTGTCCTCTTAGTTTACCTTAAAACAACCTCACTATCTCTTCCTCCTTCTTTTTTATATTAATCACATATTTTTTCGTCGTAAAAAAATCTTCATTGTTTCATCGTAGCTTCCGTACATTTCTTCTAACATTACAAGAAGGGTTTGGAACCACTTTAGTATTGTCGAATTCAATATCCATGAAATTTGTTTGATCATACAACGATATGTTTCGTGGGTCATTGCCATTTTCTTGTCGGTTTTCTCTTCCGGTTTCTTTCTTTATCGTCTTCTCTGGCTTATTATTCTTTTGGTTTTTCTTCGTCTCGTCTTCGACTTCTTGTTCTTCTTTATTGTCTTCGTGTTCTCTGGCTTCTTCTTCTTCTTTTTTATTCACGTTTTTCATCATTTTTTTCTTCTGGTTTTTATTCGTCCTCTTCTTGTTCACTCTCATTCTTCATCATCTTCATATTCTCCAAGTATCTTCATCATTTGATTCTTACTTTTCATTGGTCTTCTTTGTCTTATCCAAAATCTTATTCTTATGGTTTTTCTTCGTCTCTTTCTCATCTTCACTTTTTTCTACACCATAAGATTGTCACTTGTCTTCTTCTTAAAGATTCTATATGGTTTTTCTTCTCCAAATTTATCATCCTCTTCCCCTTCTTATTCGTCAACATCTTCATCTTGTCCTAATTTTTTCTTATTCTGATTTTTATTTTTTCGGTCTTCTTCCTCGTCTTTTCCTTCTTTTCCTTCTTCTTCTTCATCGACTTCGTCCTCTTCTTATCCCTCTTATTAAACTTTCGGATTCTTCTTCCCCGTCATTTCCTTCTTCTTTTTCATCTTCTTCGGATGCTTCTTCTTCTTTGTCTTCTTCTTCCTCTTATTTGTCTTTTGATTTTCTTATTCATCATCTTCATCGTCTTCAACTTCTATTTATTCTTCCTCTTCTGATTTTTCTTCTTCTTCCTCCTCTTATGCATTTTTCTACTTTTCATCCTATTCTTTATCTTTCGTTTGTTTCTTCTTTGTATTTTCCTTATTCTTTTTTCTGATTTTTATTCGTCTTCTTCTTCATTTTCCCATTTTAACGCCTTTGTCTTTTTTTTCTTGCCCAAATTCTTGATCTTCTTCTCCTTCTTATCCTTCAACGTCTTCATATTTTCCTTCTTATTCTTATTATTATCCTTCATCTGATTTTTATTTTTATTTTCGTCGTCTTTTCCTTCTTCCCCTTCATCATGGAATTCGTCTTTCTCTTCTTCATCTTATTCATCTTTCGGATTTTCTTCTTCCTCATCTTTTCTTTCTTCTTCTTCATCGTCTTTGACTTCTAATTCTTCTTCTTCCTCTTATATATCTTTCGATTTTCTTATTCATCACCCTTTTCTTTCATCTTCATCATCATCTTCGATTTTTACTTCTTCTTCCTCTTCTGGTGTTTCTTCTTTTCTTTATCTTTGTTTTCTTCCTAGTAATTTCCTACTTCTTTTTGTATTCTTTGACTTCTTCTTCATCATCTTTGTATTCTCTATGTCCTTCTTCTTCTTCTTCTTTGGTTTTCATTAACCTTATTCATCCTCTGCTTCTTACCTTTCCTTGGTCTTCTTTATCTTATCCAAACTCTTCTTCTTCTGGTTTTTCTTCCTCTCTTTCTCATCTTCACCTTCTTCTACACCATAAGATTGTCACTTGACTTGTTCTCAAAGATTCTATATGGTTTTTCTTCTCCAAATTCATCATCTTCTTCCCCTTCTTATTCTTCAACATCTTTTCCTAATTTTTTCTTATTCTGATTTTTATTTTTATTTTTTTCGCTCTTCTTCCTCGTCTTTTCCTTCTTCTTCTTCTTCATTGACTTCGTCTTCCTCTTCTCCCTCTTATTCAACTTTCGGATTTTCTTCTTCCTCGTCCTTTCCTTCTTCTTTTTCATCTTCTTCGGCTTCTTCTTCTTCTTTGTTTTCTTCTTCCTCTTATTTGTCTTTCGATTTTTTTATTCATCATCTTCGACTTCTATTTATTCTTCGTTTTCTGATTTGTCTTCTTCTTTTTCTTCCTATTATGCTTTTTCTACTCGTCATCCTATTCTTTATATTTCGTTTGTTTCTTCTTCGTATTTTCCTTATTCTTTTTCTGGTTTTTATTAGTCTTCTTCATCATTTTCCCATTTTAACGCCTTTGTCTTCTTTTCTTCCCCAAATTCTTGATCTTCTTATCCTTCAACGTATTCGTATTGTCCTACTTATTCTTACTATTATCCTTCTTCTGATTTTTATTTTTATTTTCGTCGTCTTTTCCTTCTTCCCCTTCTTCATCTAATTCGTCTTTCTCTTCTTCTTTTTATTCATCTTTCGGATTTTCTTCTTCCTCATCAGTTCCTTCTTCTTCTTCATATATCTTTCTCTTTTGTTTTTTCTCACCCTTTTCTTTAATCTTCATTATCATCTTCGAATTCTACTTCTTATTCCTTTTATGTTGTGTCTTCTTTATCTTCTTTTCTTTATCTTTTTTTTTCTTCCTGGTATTTTCCTACTTCTTTTTCTATTCTTTGACTTCTTCTTTATCATCTTTATATTCTATTAGTACTTCTTCTTCTTATTTTCCGGTTTTTATTTGCCTTCTTCATCCTCTGCTTCTTACTTTTCCTTGGTCTTCTCTGTCTTATCCAAACTCTTATCCTTATGTTTTTTCTTCGTCTCTTTCTTATCTTCACCTTCTTTTACTTCGTCTTCTTCATCTCGCACATTACCAAAATACAACATTAGTGGAAAAAACACATTACCAAAAAAAAAAAAAACAGAACGAACATCATACACTTTTCTGAATTCTATCACCAATTGGTAGCTAGCTCTTATGTATCCAGATTATTCACCACGCACCCTTTAAATAAATAAAAAGATCCACGATCAAATTAGATCCGTATAAAATAAATTATCAACATCGAAACAAAAAAAAATCAAGAATACACAAAACGATAATCAATAAGAGGAGATGTTAGACAAACAATCGGATCATAACCAAAATAACAGTAGGTCATGTAGAAGCATAAATTCGAATACATAAATTACGAAGAACAATGCGAAGAACAACGCTTAAAACGATTAAGGAAAAGAACGTTGAAATGGAGACGAGATGATCTCTTTCCTTAATTCTAAATATCTCCCGCAGTGTGGCCGTTTTATAAGATAAAAAATCCCAGGATACAACCATTTGGAGACTACGATCGCATCACTCGATCGTAGAATGTACGAACTTTATATTCTACGCTATACTCTCGGACTTACTCTTAAAGAAGAATAAGAAAGACGAGAGGGATTGAAGGATGCTTTTGTGAGCTTTTGTTCTTGATAGTAGGATTTTTACTAGTCAATTACTCAAATCCCACTCATGTCATTGTAGTATTTGAGATATCGAACCAAGGAAGTTAAGATTGAAGCACTAGGAATACATGAATCTTCCTAAGCTATAGCAAATATTTTTGGGTTTTATGTTTATGGGAAAAAAACAAATGCAAGAAAGAAAACAAAGATAGAAATGTGGATCATGAACTAAGCTATCAATGAGATGGATAACAATCAAACAATGAATAATTTGGAACCATACTATCCTAGAACATGGAATTCACAACTAATCCACCGTCGTGGCACTAATCACTTTGTTAATCACCAAATCAAGAACAAACCATCGTTTGTGATAAGATGATTAACAAGCATTAATCTACAATCCCACTTAGTTCACTAATCACCCTAGACATCAACTCTCATTGGCTAGGCATGAAAAGCTCAGAAAAGGTTTGGTTCAAGCATTTCATCGAACACCTATCGGGCGTGAAATGCTTAAGCTCTAGCTTTGATCTCTCAATCCAAAACTAGCTTTTAGGTCAACCTAAGTGAAGGACCTAACAAGAATCAACCTAAATCATCATCATCTAACTATCAAGACAATTGACTAACGATGCTTAAACATTTAATGCACATTTATTCTTATGACATGGAACACTTTCAAGTAGATTAGTTCACTTCCATGACACTAATCATTGTATGAATCATCTAAAGTCAGCATCCACCGATCACTTAGATAATCCATAGTTTACCACAAGTCCATTTTAGTCAACAATTCATCATAAAGTCAGCATCCACCAATCACTTAGAATGAAAAGCATGCTTAGAAGTTTTCTAGACATTTCATCGAACACCTTGTGTGCATAAAATGTCTAAGTTCTAGAAAATGAGTTTTCAATTCAATCCTAGCATTAAGATCCTTCCTAACATGTGAACAAATGTTTATCTAGTCCTAAACATCAACAATCAACCATCAAACCATCTAAATCAAGCTAAATCTAAGATCCAACAAAAAGGGGCCTAAAGCCTAAACATGAAGAACAAGGAAGAACACAAGGGAAAAAGAGACATAAAGATAGAGAACAAAGATTAAATAAACATAACATAAAGATAGTTTGAAGAATCCTTCACTAGAGTGGCATGAATGATGAAGATCCATCCAAAATCATCATAAGAAGAGTTTGGGATAAAACCCAACTCTAGAAAGAAGAAAACTTAAAATGAAAATTAGGGTTTTTGGGTTTATAAATGAAAATGGGCGAACCGGGTCAATCCGGAACAAACCGGGTATTGACCCGGTTGGATCTTGGATGCGTCTTCGATAAATTCGAGGCATCTCCCTAGCCTGATGTCCAAATGACATGGTTTTCGCTTGTATGAACAGCTAACTCTTCCGTCTACAACTTTCATGAAGGCCGGAGAGGCTGAATATGATCGGAAGAACTTCGTTTTACCTGTTCTTTGGACGATGTCATCTCTTCTCGGCCAGGCAGATCATGCTTCAGTGTCTTGGCCATAAAATCCAATCCAGAGGTCCAAATGATATGATTCAAACTCTTGTGTAAATTTGATTCACTCCTCTACAAGTTTCATGAATACCACTGGAGTTGTTTCATAACGGAAGGCCTTCGTTTTTCCGGTTATTTGGACGGTTTCATCTTCTCTCGGCCAGATGGACATACCTTCAGTAAATCCGTCTTATCTCCCTATTCATACATCCAAATAACCCGATTCAAACTCATGTGTAAAGCTGATTCACTCCTCTACAACGTTGGTGAAGACCACCGAGGCTAATTCGGAGTGGAGACCCTTCAATACCGACGTCACTCCTCGGTACCACACGTCGATGCTAAGAAATTTTCTCTCTGTTTCCACACCGAGCAGTTGCACCGACCAGTGACCTCGGTATTGAAGAAACCGTCTCGGCCAGGCGGACCTATCTCTGGTAAATCAGCCATATCTCTCAAACCACACGTCCGAATGACTTGATTCCAACTCATATGGTTAGAGGACTCATCGGGCTACAACTCTCATGAAGACTCCAAGAGCTGGATCAAATCGGATCGCCTTCTTCTGATCGGTTCTTTGAGACATTCCGGATGGTTCCTCTCTAGTTTTTAAGCACCAAATCTCCAAACACCACCAAGTGTCTCCAAACACCTAGAAAACTCCTCAAAGACATGCAAAAGACTCATTAGGACCTAATGCAGCTCCTAATACTCTAAGTGGGACAAAATAAGTATGAAATGCTATGAAGATCCAAGTAAATAATCTAAAACCTACATGATATGCATGCTTAAACTATGCAAATTATGGACATATCATTAATTATTGGTTTTATCTGTGACAAACCATCCTATTCTCTAGCCTCTTAACATTGATTATTGGTTTTATCCGTGAATTGAGATTATCTAAGTGATCGGTGGATGCTGACTTTAGATGATTCGTACAATGATTAATGTCACGAAAGTGTGCTAATCTACTTGAAAGTGTTCCATGTCATAAGAATAAATGTGCGTTGAGTCTAGATGCATTGCATTTTAGGTAGATTTGCATGAGCATTAGGAGCAATGATAAGTTATCCATGTGAAGTATTATTTTTAGAGCTTAATTCAATGCCCTCGTTGCTTGTTGCTTGATGCTTTTGATCTCGTGTTGAAATCAAGGATGAACCATATTTTGACCTTGCGTTTCATTACTAGGGTCTTAGCTAAAGCAAGTCTC
Source organism: Eutrema yunnanense (assembly GCA_002933935.1). Taxonomy (NCBI): domain Eukaryota; kingdom Viridiplantae; phylum Streptophyta; class Magnoliopsida; order Brassicales; family Brassicaceae; genus Eutrema; species Eutrema yunnanense. Next base: position 481,675 of record PKML01036372.1, read on the forward strand.
GATTTGAATCCAATCCTATCTAAGTGAGAACGTTAATCTTGACTCATTAATTTTCGTGATCATGCATTGCATAATGAACTCATGGATTCCGCATACATACTTGGGTCATCTTATCTCTTTTTACCACTCTTGTTGGCCCAAGTAGCCAATTCCCACCTTTGGAATGGTTTACCCCACCTAAAACTCAACCTTCTTTCAAGCCTACATGTTTAGTGAGCGTTGTGAGGCCTTATTTTTGAATGAACTTAGCAAAAAGTGTTGGGTCTAGAGCGACAAGGAAAGGCTTTCATGTAGAACTAGCTCACACATCAATGAGCTAGATTAGGCTAAGTTAGATAGGTTGGGGTCTTGGGGCAAGTGGAATGGATGAAAAATAAAAAGAAACAAAGGTGTTGGGATTGGAAAAGTGGAAAGAAAGAAAGAGGATTGAGAGAATGATTAGGGGAAGCAATAAGTTTGAAATGGTTGGCATGAATATATTTGGGTTAGCTCTAAGTGTTAAAAGATAGTCTCTAGCTTGAAAAAAAGAAAGAAAAGAAGCCAAAATGGCTAAGCTTAGACATGAAGAAAAATAAAGAGACTAGAGAAAGCAAAAGAAGAGCTAAGTCAAGGAAAATGCCAAGCCATTGGTTGAAGAAGAAACCCCCTAAGTGCTTAAATAGAATAAGGATGATGAAGAGATGTGGTGTAAGAAAGAAAAAACGCCTTGTGAAGGGTAGCTAGGATTGCTTCTTTGTGGGTTTAGAATTAGGGTTGATTTTGTAATGGGGCATTGGGTAGATGAAAGTCTAACCTTGTATGCATCTATTGCTCTTCACCCTTAGCATTTTGCCAAAGTCCATTCCTTCAAAAAAGAGATCCCTTGTTTGGAAACCGCCACATGTATTGAGATCATCTTTATCTCAAAACCAAAACCCTTAACCATATGAGTTTGTTTGCATTGATCGCATCTTAGAGCTAGTAACTTGGATATTGAGTTGAATTCTTTTCTTGATACTTTTGGATTTGAGCTCCCATTTTTAGTCATCTCCCTTTCTTTATTCTTGTTTGCTTGAGGATAAGCAAAGGTTTAAGTTTGGGGGAATTGATGTGTCCATAATTTGCATAGTTTACGCATGCATATCATGTAGGTTTTAGATTATTTACTTGGATCTTCATAACATTTCATACTTGTTTTGTCCCACTTAGAGTATTAGGAGCTGTATTAGGTCCTAATGAGTCTTTTGCATGTCTTTGAGGAGTTTTATAGGTGTTTGGAGACACTTGGTGGTGTTTGGAGATTTGGTGCTTAAAGACTAGAGAGGAACCATCCGGAACATCTCAAAGAACCGATCAGAAGAAGGCTACCCGTTTTGATCCAGCTCTTGGAGTCTTCATGAGAGTTGTAGCCCGATGAGTCCTCTAACCATAGGAGTTGGAATCAAGTCATTCGGACGTGTGGTGTGAGATATATGTCGGATTTACCAGAGATAGGTCCGCCTGGCCGAGACAGTTTCTTCAATACCGAGGTCACTGGTCGGTGCAACTGCTCGGTGTGGAAACAGAGGGAAAATTTCTTAGCACCAACGTGTGGTACCGAAGAGTGACGTCGGTATTGAAGGGTCTCCACTCGGAATTAGCCTCGGTGGTCTTCACTAAAGTTGTAGAGGAGTGAATTAGCTTTACACAGGAGTTTGAATCGGGTTATTTGGTCGTATGAATAGGGAGATAAGACGGATTTACTGAAGGTATGTCCGTCTGGCCGAGAGAAGATGAAACTGTCCAAATAACCGGAAAAACGAAGGCCTTCCGATATGAAACAACTTCAGTGGTCTTCATGAAACCTGTAGAGTAGTGAATCAGATTTACACAGGAGTTTGAATCATATCATTTGGACCTCTGGATTGGATTTTATGGCCAAGACACTGAAGCATGATCTGCCTGACCGAGAAGAGATGACATCGTCCAAAGAACAGGTAAAACGAAGTTCTTCCGATCATATTCAGCCTCTCCGGCCTTCATGAAAGTTGTAGACGGAAGAGTTAGCTGTTCATACAAGCGAAAACCATGTCATTTGGACATCAGGCTAGCTAGATGCCTCGAATTTATCGAAGACGCATCCAAGATCCGACCGGGTCAATACCCGGTTTGTTCCGGGTTGACCCGGTTCGCCCATTTTCATTTATAAACCCAAAAACCCTAATTTTCATTCTTATGCTTTCTTTGTTCAAAAATACATTCCCCTTTAGGAGAGAAATAGATTTTTGGAGAGAGATCCTTTAATTTATGCAATTGATTGTTTCTTTGATTGAATCTCTTCTTCCTATCTTATCTCTTCTTTGATTACACAAGAACCATCCATGGATTCTCTCTCTTTCTCCATCGATTTTGAGAGGTCCTTTATGGGGTTTGAGTAGTTCTTTAGGATCTAGGGATGGGGTAGAATTAGATGATCCAAGGCTTGATTTGTGATGTCTTAGGGTAGAATATCTTTTATCCTTTCTTGTTAAGTGATTTTAATGATGGATCTAGCTTGGGAAAGTGGATCTAGACATGAGGCATTTCATGCACACAAGGTGTTTGATGAAATGCCTAGAGGAACATTTCAAGAGATTTTCATTTCTAGCCTAAGGGATTAGTTGTCTAGAGTGATTATTTGGTTGATCTTGTTTATATGTTCTCAAGGCTTGCTAATGGTTGTTCCACAAATGACAATTTGCTAATGGGATTAATGATTAGCAAAGTGATTAGTGCCTAGATATAGGATTAGTCTAAATTAGGATCTATTACCTAGGGATTAGTCTTCATAAAGCTTTAGACATCACAATTAGGACTTGCATCATTCTATTTCAATAACCCTATCATTGGATTCATTTTTGTTCATTGAATTGCATCACTTGTTTATTGCTTTAGCTTGTTTTGTTTTCATTTTAGCTTCTTAATCACAAACCCCTATTTGCTTGCTTAACTCACTTAGTAGTATGTATTCTTAGTGCTTGAAACTTAACCCTTGGTTCGATCCTTTTATGCTCAATAGGCATTTTAGGTAATTGATATAAATTGAAAAATCCATTTATCAGTTCTCTGTGAGAAGTGTGAAGTGTTTTCTGTGAGAAATGAGGAGGTCGAAGGCTCTTTTTATAGCCAAGAGTCTACAGTAAATGAGGGCACAATTTGCACGGAGGGAGTGATTGCTGGGCGTGATTCTCGGAAGAGATCTTTGACCATTCAAATCGCACAGAGTTATGGTGGGCGAGATTCTCGTAAGACATCTTTGACCATTCAATTCGCGCAGAGTAATGGTGGGCGAGATTCTCGGAAGAAATATTTGACCCATTTAATTGTGAGTTTAAGCCAAGATCACTTCGTTTTTGGGCCAAAAACGTTAACCAAAACGAGGTCCAAAAAGAACATCTTTTTGTGGCCCAAGGACCCAAGACCCGAGCCCGGTTCGATCTGGTCCGGCAACGGCGGCGCGCGCGTGGAGTTCCTTGGTTCCCACTAAGTTTTTTGAACTTAGACTAATGTTTCCTCTTATTTATATGAGAGATTTTCTCCATTGCTTCCTGATGTAATATTCCACTGCTATATCAAAGATATGGTCTCATCATTAAACGATATGCGTATCCTTTTATACATACAGTAAGTAGATATATGTAAGCACTGTTTATCATCTTGGGAATTAGGTAGAGACGAGAAGTCTTTCAGTGATTTTATTAGATTTTGTTTGATTTAGTTGTCCCTTTAAACCTTACATCTTGGGATCTCTAGTCACGTAGGTGGGGTTTCCATCGAACATCATCTTTAAGTTATAGGCTTTAAACTCATTCCCTTTGATGATTTTTTCAACTTGATCACGTGCTAAACCTTTATTAAATGGATCCGCTAGGTTTTCAGTCGATTTGACATGATCTATGATGATTACGCCAGTTGTGTCGTCTTCTTATATGACGTGATTTACCATTATAGAGATTATTCAGTGCCCGAGCGATAGCCGATTGGCTATCATAGTGTACACGTAATGCCGAGACTGGTTTCTCCCACATTGAAATATCTTCCAGGAAATTTTGAAGCCATTCAACTTCTTCTACTGCTTTGTCTAAAGCAATTAATTCTGACTCCATGGTTGATCGTGCCATTAGAGTTTGTTTGGAATATTTCCATGATATTGTTGCACCTCCACGGATAAATACATATCCACTTGTGGATTTCGAGTTTTTGGAATCGGATATCCAGTTTGCGTCACTATATCCTTCCAAAATTGTGGGTTCTTTCCCATAGTGCAACCCATAACTTTTAGTGTATCGTACATAGTTTAGTACTCTAGTTATGGCTTTCCAGTTTTTGTGACCTGGATTACTTGTGTAGCGACTTAGTACGTTTACCGCATGTGCTAGATCGTATCTAGTACAATTGGTTAAGTACATAAGACTACCAATTACCCGTGCATACTCTACTTATGACACAGCTTCACCTGAATTTTTAGTCAAGTGAAGTTGAGAGTCAACTAGAGTTTTTGCAATCCCATTTGAATAGTTCTTAAACCGTTCAAGAATCCTTTCAGCATAGTGACCTTGAGACATAATGATTTTGTCGGAAGTTCTTGTGATTTTAATCCCGAGAATGACATCTGCTAGACCCATGTCTTTTATGTCAAACTTTCCACTAAGCATTTTCTTAGTTTGTTGGATAATGTCCTTATTGCTGCCAATAATTAGCATGTCATCTACGTACAAGCATAGTAATATATACCCACTAGGAGTAGTTTTTATGTAGATGCATTTATCACATTCGTTGATGCTGAAGCCATTTGACATCATTGTGTTGTCAAACTTTTCATGCCATTGTTTTGGAGCTTGTTTAAGTCCATGTAATGACTTCACAAATCTACAGACTTTGTGTTCTTGTCCCGGGACTACAAATCCTTCGGTTTGTTTCATATATATCTCCTCCTCTAATTCACCGTTTAGAAAAGCAGTTTTAACATCCATTTGATGGATTTTCAAATTTCTTATGGCTGCAATGCCAATAAGCATTCGAATTGAAGTTATTCTCGTTTCTGGAGAATAGGTGTCAAAAAAATCCATACCTTCTTTTTGTCGGAATCCTTGCAACACAAATATGGCCTTGTACTTATCAATTGCGCCATTAGTCTTCAATTTCGTTTTGAAGATCCATTTACACCCTAGTGCCTTAAACCCTCCAAAAAGGTGCGTCAGGTTTAGTCATAGCTTCAGTAAATGTTCTTGGTTCGTTCTCTGTGAGAAAGACCATCATGAAGTCAGGACCGAATGATTTTTCTTTACGAGCTCTTTTGCTTCGTCTAGGTTCATTTTCTTCGTCTCCTTCGGTTACTGAAATGCCAGAAGTGCTAGCCTCATTTGTAGAGGTGGTGTCGTTTTTCTCTTCCCGAGTGCGTTTTAAATTTTGTTTATCCTTGCACGAAAAGATGTGTTCAAAGAAAGATGTGTTCCTTGATTCTATTATTGTATTTACATGGATATCTGGTATGTCTGATTTGTGAACCAGAAACCGGTAAGCACAACTCTTGTGTGCATATCCAATGAAAATGCAGTCAACAGTTTTAGGTCCAATTGAGACCTTTTTAGGAGGTGCATGGTACTGCGACTTTTGCTAGGCACCCCCACACTTTCAGGTATTTGTACGAAGGTACGTTACCTTTCCAGAGTTCATATGGCGTGTTGCCAGTTACTTTGTGCAGTATTTTGTTGAGGATATAGTTTTTGGTGAGAAGCGCTCCCCCCCCCCCCACACAGATTTTGGGGTAGCCCAGATTCCTGCAACATTGCATTCATCATTTCTTTCAGAGTTCGGTTTTTTCGTTCTGCAACTTCGTTAGAGGTCCATTGTATTCACCTCCTCTATCACTTCTAACTATTTTAATAGTTTTTCCGAGTTGATTTTCAACTTCGATCTTATATTCTTTCAGACCTAGAGGTTCGGTAGTTCGTTCGACACGAGGTGATGGAGTTTTAGTGAGTTTTGCTTGTACGCATGTCTCACATTTATTTTTACTTATTTTGCATTTTGGAATTAGATTCAAATTAATTAATTTTTGGATAGATTTATAATTCACATGCCCTAAACGTTCATGCCAAATATCGAAAGACTCAGCCAAGTACGAAGATGCATTCTTATTACTTGAACCGGAAGCTATAAGTTGCTAACTGATGCGTTATGTGGAGATCGCTATAAAATGTTCCAAGAAACGCTTTTGAGTTTTGAGGATTTTTTTTTCCTCAAAATTCGAAATAAGCGTTTGCGGATATCGCTAGAATGCGTTCCGAAAATCACTTTTAAACGTTTAGGGAAGTCGCTATAAAACATTTCCGTAAATCGTTTGAGAGCGTTTCGATTTGTTTGAAAATGTTTCGCGAAACTCGCCCAATGGCCTTCGTGGAAATCGTTTTTGATCGTTTCGATCAGCGATTTCGCTAATAAACGTTCCATGTTTACGATATTTTTGTAAAAAAGTTTTACAAAAATAGTTTAAAGAAAAATAAAAAAGATTCGTATTTTTGTATCTGATTCATGCTATATGCAAGAAGCGGATATTTAGAATTAAGACTGTAGAAGCATAAATTCGAATACATAAATTACGAAGAACAATGCGAAGAACAACGCTTAAAACGATTAAGGAAAAGAACGTTGAAATGGAGGCGAGATTATATGTTTCCTTAATTCTAAATATATCCCTCATAGTGGCGGTTTTATAAGATAAAGAATCACAGGATACAACCATTTGGAGACTACGATCGCATCACTCGATCGTAGAATGTACGAACTTTATATTCAACGCTATACTCTCGGACATACTCTTAAAGAAGAAGAAGAAAGACGAGAGGGATTAAAGGATGCTTTTGTGAGCTTTTGTTCTCTGTGAGAAGTGTGAAGTGTTTTCTGTGAGAAATGAGGAGGTCGAAGGCTCTTTTTATAGCCAAGAGTCGACACTAATTGAGGGCACGATTTGCGCGGAGGGAGTGATCGATGGGCGTGATTCTCGGAAGAGATATTTGACCATTCAAATCGTGCAGAGTTATTGTGGGCGAGATTCTCGGAAGAAATCTTTGACCATTTAATTCGCGCGGAGTAATGGTGGGCGAGATTCTTCGAAGAAATCTTTGACCCATTTAATTGTGAGTTTAAGCCAAGATCACTTCGTTTTTTTGGGCCAAAAACGTTAACCAAAACGCGGCCCAAAAAGAACATCTTTTTGTGGCCCGAGACCTAAGACCCAAGTGCGTTTTAGATTTTGTTTATCCTTGCACAGAAAGATGTGTTCAAAGAAAGACGCGTTCCTTGATTCCATTATTGTATTTACATGGATATCCGGTATGTCTGATTTGTAAACAAGAAACCGGGAAGCACTACTGTTGTGTGCATATCCAATGAAAGTACATTCAACGGTTTTATGTCCAATTGAGACATTTTTAGGAGGTGGTACTGCGACTTTTGCTAGGCACCCCCACACTTTTAGGTATTTGTACGAAGGTACGTTACCTTTCCAGAGTTCATATGGCGTGTTGTCAGTTACTTTGTGCGGTATTTTGTTGAGGATATAGTTTGTGGCGAGAAGCGCTTCTCCCCACATATTCTGGGGTAGCCCAGATTCCTGCAACATTGCATTCATCATTTCTTTCAGAGTTCGGTTTTTTCGTTCTGTAACTCCGTTAGATTCTAGTGAGTAGGAAGCAGTGGTCTGATGTATAATGCCTTTTTCTTGACAAAAAAACATTAAAAGGTCCATCGTATTCACCTCCTCTATCACTTCTAACTATTTTAATAGTTTTTCCGAGTTGATTTTCAACTTCGATCTTATATTCTTTGAATTTTTCCAAGACTTCATCTTTACTACGTTGTAAGTATACATAGCAGTATTATGTGTAATCATCTATGAAAGTTACAAAATACTTTTTACCTCCTCTAGTTTGTACGAATTTTAATTCGCACAAATCTGTGTGTATTAGACATAGAAGTACGGTGGTTCGTTCAACACGAGGTGATGAAGTTTTCGTGAGTTTTGCTTGTACGCATGTCTCACATTGATTTTTACTTATTTTTCATTTTGGGATTAGATTCAAATTAATTAATCTTTGGATAAATTTATAATTCACATGCCCTAACCTTTCATGCCAAATATCGAAAGACTCAACCAAGTAAGAAGATGCATTCTTATTAATTGAACCGGAAGCTATAAGTCGCTTACTGATGCGTTCTGTAGAGATCGCTATAAAACGTTCCCAGAAGCGCTTTTGAGTTTTGAGGGGTTTTTTTTTCCTCAAAATTCGAAATAAGCGTTTGCGGATATCGCTACAATGTATTCCAAAAATCACTTCTAAACGTTTAGGGAAGTCGCTATAAAACGGTCCCGCAAATCGTTTGAGAGTGTTTCGATCTATTTGAAAACGTTTCGCGAAACTCGCCAATGGTCTTCGCGGAAATCGTTTATAGATCGTTTCGATCAGCGAATTCACTAATAAACGTTCCATGTTTACGATATATTTGTAAAAATGTTTTACAAAAATCGTTTAAAGAAAAGTAAAAAAGATTCGCAATTCTGTATCCGATTCATGCTATATGCAGGAAGCGAATATTTAGAATTAAGACTGTAGAAGTATAAATTCGAATACAGAAATTACGAAGAACAATGGTAAGAACAACGCTTAAAACGATTAAGGAAAAGAACATTGAAATGGAGGCGAGATGATCTCTTTCCTTAATTCTAAATATCTCTCTCAGTGTGGCAGTTTTATAAGATAAAGAATATCAGGATACAACCATTTGGAGACTACGATCGCATCACTCGATCGTAAAATGTACGAACTTTATATTATACGCTATACTCTCGGACTTACTCTTAAAGAAGAAGAAGAAGAAAGACGAGAGGGATTGAAGGATGCTTTTGTGAGCTTTTGTTCTCTGTGAGAAGTGTGAAGTGTTTTATGTGAGAAATGAGGAAGTCGAAGGCTCTTTTTATAGCCAAGAGTCGACAGTAAATGAGGGCACGATTTGCGCTGAGTGAGTGATCGTTGGGCATGATTCTCAGAAGAGATCTTTGACCATTCAAATCGCGCAGAGTTATGGTGGGCGAGATTCTCGAAAAAAATCTTTGACCATTCAATTCGCGCGGAGTAATGGTGGGTGAGATTCTCGGAATAAATCTTTGACCCATTTAATTGTGAGTTTAAGCCAATATCACTTCGTTTTTGGGCCAAAAACGTTAACCAAAACGCGGCCCAAAAAGAACATCTTTTTGTGGCCCAAAGACCCGAGCCCGGTCCGGACCGGCGGCGGCGCGCGCGTGGATTCTCTTGGTTCCCTCTAAGTTTTTTGAACTTAGACTAATGTTTCCTCTTATTTATATGAGCGATTTTCCCCATTGCTTCCCGATGTGGGACTTTGTAATTTTCATTTACTTAGCTAAGTGGACTATTTCTTTTCACATTTAGCACAACTTAATAGACCAATGGATTTTATTAAGTTTTGGTCAACATGTCACACATCTATGACTTCAAAAACTAACACGCACCTAAAATACAATCATATATAGATCCGATCAATCTAGGGTTTCCTCCTTTATTATTATTTTTTAATTTATAAATCTAAATAAAGAATATATTTGCGACGCACGCCTTAATCGTTAGGGTTTACAAAATTTTAACACAAACGAAAACTAAAAGAGAGAGAGATCAAAAGTAAAAGAGATGGAGACAAATAAGTGTAAAGTCAAAGAAAGGTTAGAGAAATATTCTTAAGAACATGAGGTTTACGAAATTGATACCTCCCTAGATGTTTGGTTGTGTATGATCGCCAGATACATCCCGACATAGTAATCCTCTACACATAAAAAAAATCGATCGATGAGCACGATATAAAATACACGAAAACAAACAATAACAACAAAATAGAAAGCAAGTTACACCATCATGAACAAAAAAAGTACAGATGATTAACGAATTAAATAAAATTTAAACGATGAAGAAGACCTAAGATAAAAACATAAGCGGCTCAAAAAAGAAAACTTCTAATGAGGTAGAAAGACATATTGGTATACATAACCATGAATCCCACTATTTTTTAATTATTATATAAAGTGATAAATACAAAATACTTGCGGCGCACAACGATTGCAATAAAACTTAGGCTAGGGTTTTTCTAACTATTGGAATAAAAAAAACACGGCTTTAAGTTGTTGCTAATATTTCGAATTTAAAAATAGCCTACCACAAAAATTCGAACATCCAAATAATAGTCCAATTGCGAAATTAGATTCATTAATGGTAATTCTGCCAATTCATAGACGAAACACACGATTAACACATAAGAAATACCATCGATTTTTTTAAATGAGAGGTAAGATGATAATTAACCAGCTGAAAGTGAATGAGATAATTCTATTCATAAATTTCATTTTGCTTTTACTATATATATGATCAGATGAAAAAAATCTAACTAACCTCTTCTACTATTTTGGATCCTTAAAATAATGTTTTTATATAGAATTTGTATTAAATTATTAACTGAATATGAGTGAATTTTTTTCAGAGTTTTATTATAAAAAAAAAAAGGAAAATTATGAACCGCACTTGAACAAAATAATCAAAGAAGAAACATTGACCAGCTTCCCTTGTCATTATTTGCATTACGCAAGAAAGAAATCTACCAATATCTGTGAAGATTATAACCGAGATTAATATTACATCTGCAACCCTCTTCTCTTTTTTACTTGTCCGTAGTCTGTGTCATTCCTCGTATATCAAATGTTTTCACTTTGTTAAAATCATTTCTTGTCGGTGAATAAGAGTCACCTTGCAGAAATCCACCACCACCACCATGATAATAAGCGAATCCACCACCACCATGACAATCAGGGGATCCACGACCTTCATAGCCGAGGTAGAGATCTAACTCCGTGTTGTCTACACTTTGCAAATTTTCCATTCCTTCTTCTTCTTCATCTCTTCCTTCGACCAGCTCAGGCAATTTTTCCACGCCTTCTTCTTCTTCATTTTTTCTTCTAACCAGCTCAGGCAATTCAGCTCCTGTTACCGGTTTATGCTGTTTCTTACTCTGCTTCTTCCTAAAACGTATGTTTTTCAGAAAACTCAGACACCCAATCGACATTTTTGAGGGGGCTAGATGAATTTAACAGAACAACGTGTTTGCTTGTTCAACTTGAGCACACAGAGACGGAGTTTTAATTCTTGAAGATGCTTTTAGATCTTCAATGTGGGGAGAAAAGACTTACAGTTTAAGCAGCTTATAAACGTGTGGCTGAGAACAAATTTTTGAAAAAGTTACTCCACGAAGCTTCCTTTCTTTTTCTTGCAATAATAACTCGCTCACTTGTGGCTAAGAACAGATTTTTTTAAAAAGATACTCCACGAAGCTTCGTTTCTTTTTCACGAGCTTTTCGAACGATGTCACTTATTTTAAGTTTCATTAGTTTTTTTATCACTTTTTGAAATTGCTAAAAAAATTTGTCACTTTTATACTGTTCATGAAAAATTTACCTCCTATACAGTACGGCGTGTACGTTCGTATACAGTATGACATGTACGTTCGTGTACGGTACACGATGTAGACTCAAAGAGTTATAATCGTCATTTCACGCGAAAAAGTAACAAATTTTTTTAGCACTTTCAAAAAGTGACAAAAACTAATGAAACTTAAAATAAGTGACATCATGCGTAAATATCTCTTCTTTTCATGTAATAATAACTTGTTAGGAAAGTTTGCACATGTTTTGTTTAGTGCATATTTTATAAGATATTTGCATATGGTTTGTCATTTATTTAGAAAGTTGTTCAATTTTTAGCACTTTCCAAAAATTAGTTAAATTTTTTAATACTTTCGTATGTCAAAAGACTGTTTTACCCCTTCTCTTATAGCTTCGTGTATGGTACACGGACATATACGCCATACTGTACATAATGATATTGTCATGAAAAGTAAATTAAGTGCGATTTTCCGAATTAAGTTTAGAAAGTGACAATTGGTGCAGAATAATTTTGAAAAGTGTCTACTGGTGCAAAACTCCCTTTTTATTTCTCGATTGATGCATTTTTTGGTATTTCAACTTAAATAACGACACTAATTTCAGTAGCTATAGAAGTTTGAAACTCTAAATGAAGAATTTATGTATGTTAGTGGTTTAATGTCAGTAGATGTAGTAGATTTGTTCTTGTTAATGATGGAATAGGATAGAATGATGATGACCGAATGCAGTATCGTGCCTTGCTTACAAGGGGCTTAAGCAAAAATTGAAAATCTGGCCTCTTATATAGTTTAGATTATTTTTTTTCAAAACATTTCAATGAAGAAATGTGAACATTTTATAAAATATATCTAAAATTTTTAGTTCAGATACAAACAATACAGTTTAATACATCAAAAATGAAATAACAAACTTTTCATGTTAAAACATTATCTTTTATGATTATGTAAATATTTTATAAAATTTGTGTTGATTCAAATATTTTTAATCAAATTGTGAAGTTATAGATTTTTTATAAAAAAAAAACATCAAACTACAAAATCCAGTGAGTAAAAAATTAGGGTTGATTACTATATTAACATTTATTTTTATGTTTATTATTAGTTTTACCTACTTTTATTTTTATTACTAGACTAACCTAATTTTATTCTTATTACCGAAAGTACCCTTATGGCATTTGCTGACAAAAACATAATTACAAAACTGTCATTACTATTCATTTGCCACATAAGCAAAAGTTGATTTAACAAGTCTACCGTTCTTTGACTATAGACTTGTTTAATGTTGGTCAACTCAAATTTTGGTCTATATATTTGTTTGATGGATGATAGATTTGTTTGAAAGTTGATAGATTTGTTAAATCTTGGTAGACTTATTTTGGTAGACTTATTTTTACGACGCGGTAGATATATTTTTTTTTGGTTGATATATTTTCTTTGATGGTATATTTGTTTATGAGTTGGTAGACTTTACGACCAAACCGTTGACTAACTAAATGTTTGACTTTTTGTAGATTTATTGATAATTGTGGTAGATTAATCTTACAAAACAGTAGATTTATTTATTTTGGTGGTAGAGGTAATTAGTGTGGATTATTTTTCGTGACGGTAGATTTATTTCTTTGACAGTAGATTTGTATTGTCAAAGGTAGATTTTTATTGGGTTGGTAGATTTATTTATAATGGCAGTAGATTTAAAACCTTGGTGACTTCGTTTTGTAATGGTGGTAGATTTAATATTAGTGACGGTAGATTTAAAAAAATTTGTTAGATTTGTTTGTTATGGTGGTAGATATAAAAACGTCTAACATCTCGTTTCGTTTAGTTATGGTGGTAGATTTAATATTAATGACGGTAGATTTAAAATTATTTGGTAGATTTATTGTTAATGGAGGTAGATTTAGTAATTGTTTTGATATTTACTCAGATAACCTTCAGTTGGTAGACTTATTATTTCCCGTAGTGGTAGGCATTTAATGACGGTAGATTTATCGACATTGTTTGGTGGTAGACATTTGACTTTTTCTAGAATGAGAAATAATGTTTTTACCCTAAACTAAAGGCCTTTTTGCAAAAATACCCTACAATTTGAAGTCAAAGCTAAAATGCCCCGTTCCTCTCCTCTTTTTCAGAATCCCACGAATTACACTTTATGAATATGGGTATTCACGCAAATGACATTCCTCAGACTGCTGTTAGAGTCTAAAGTTTTTTTCAAAAGACAAAAATAAATTTCAGATCTAACTTAATTACGGAAATGACATTGTCATCAATTCTCAACCTCTACGACAACCACCATCGTCGACGAGTTAATGCAGTAACTAACCCATTTTTCGCCATTAAAGCCCAAGAATAGAGCTCAGACTTCCTTTTCGCGAGTTCTCCTCACCGATTTCTCCCATTTCCCCTCGATTTTCCGATTCAAAATTACCGAAATCATTTTTTATGACATAAAAATGGCAAAACACGACTGGGCTTGTGGGATTTCGGTGATATTAGACGTTATGGGCGCTCGACGAGGGTGAAAACAAACTCTAAACGTATATAGGTACGAATTTTTGCATATCGTCGATTTTCATATCTGAGTTGTATACTCAGACTGCTTTAAAAGTCTGATGAAACCCACATGGTCAACGAGAGGGTAGTTTTGCAATTGACTTTTAAATACTCAGATTAAAATTGAAGTCTGGTAATTTCCTTTGAAAACAAAAAAATCAAGAAAAATCCTCTAATCGAGGCATGTGGTAGTTTTGCAATTGACCGAAAACTTGACTTTTTATTCAGACTTCATATCCAGTATGAAGGAAAAATGAGCGACTTTGACTGGAAGTTGACTGTTTTTTCAGACGGAATCAGAAGTCTGAAAAAAAAAATAGGGTACTGGTAGTAATTGACCGAAAATTTTCAAAAGTTGACCAAAATGGGGGAAAAAGTATCAGACTTCTTTGGCAGTCTGAATAGGAGGGAAAAATTTTCAGACTTCTATGGCAGTATGAAAATGATGAAATCTTTCAGACTGCTAAAGAAGTCTGATATCGAAGATTTTGGTCAACGCAAAAAATACACCAATTTATGTCAGACTTCTATCGCAGTCTGAAGGATTTCTTCAGACTGCCCTCGAAGTCTGGGAACGAAAGTCAAACTTTGGTCAATTGCAAAACTACCCCATAATTTTTTCAGACTGCAGACGTCAGACTTCTCCGTGAAGTCTGACAAAAAAATCAAAATTTTGGTCAATTGCAGAAATACATTTTTCTTTTTCTCAGACATCTAATGCAGTCTGACAAAAAAGTCAAAGTTTGGGTCAATTGCAAAAATACCCTTTTTGTCAGACTGCGATAGAAGTCTGCTTTGATAACTTTTCGTCAGACGGCATCCGCAGTCTGCTTTGTAACATTCTAATTGCAAAAATACCCTATTTTTCCGACTGCCATAGAGGTCTGACATACTGTTTGTCAGACTTCTGTGGCAGTCTGGATTGACAAAATTTTTTAAACCATTTTTTTTTGTATATTTGTGATGAATTTCGTTGATTTTAATTTTATTATATGTGTGTTAGTTGTATATGTTCCTCCTGCGTTAGTTTTACATGCTTATGTTCGGTAATTATTTTTAAATATTTTTTTTAATAATTCTGGCAATGTAGCTAATAGAATCAGACTTCGCGAAGAAGTCTGATATTTCCATTAAGATCGCTAATGTTGTTTTTCCATGATTGTTTTTACAGATAATTAATGGTGCATCTACCTGTTAATTTTTGTGAATGGGTTGTGAGAGACCAGATTTGGCATTTTGTGGTGGATACTCTCAAAGGAGGGAGGTTTATCACTTTGGGCGATCGTTCTACATATTGTGAACTTGTTGAGATGATACAAGATGACTATATGCTGGACAAGAAAACCGAGTTGGTGGAGTTATCATATCCGTTACCGGAACCACTCTTGCAACAGATCGGTCCGGATAGCCCTCCTATTTATGTCACAAATGATAGGCAAGTAAGGACCATGGTCGAGTTAGCTAGTGCGCATTTAATCCGTCTTCGTGTCTCGAGCCGATCCGGTTTGGCATATCAAGATGCGGGGAATCACGATGTAAAAGATGAAGATGAAGATGAAGATGACAAAGACAAAGACTGGGAAGACGAAGATGTGGGCTCAGTATCAGATGATTCTATTTGTGGTGGTGGTGGTGGTGGTGATGACAGGTAACCAAACCTGAGAAGGATTAGATCTGGTGGAAGTCTGATGTACTGACGAATGCAATTTAGAAGTCTGATAGAGAAGTCTGAAGAAAGTCTGAAGAAAGTCTGAGAGGTGTCTGTTGGTGTATTTCCAGTACAATATTTTGTTTCTAAGTCGTTTTTTAAGTTGTCTAAGTCTAAGAACTTGTTGTGTTAATCGTTGGTTGTTGTTGTTGGCTTAAACTTAATTTGTAGTACTTATGTGTTTGCTGCATCTCGTCAAGTCTAAATAATTCTTAAGAAAATCACACCCTTTCCAAACTGCAATATATTTCTAATAACAGAAATTCATTACAAAAGATAGAAATAGAAGTCTGACACCAGACTTCTATAGAAGTCTTAAACCAATTACCCTAGAAATACCCTACATATGCCCAACACGTTTTTGACATCACAATTGGCATGGCACAAAAAATTCCCTCAGAAAGTAATCCAAAAGATGGATGAGTTTTTCTTACATCTACTAAAGATAAATATATGAAAGAATCCATTGTTCTCGGGAAACCAAAACAGATAAACATGATCAGGACGATAATAATAGCACCAGCGAACGTCAGACTCTTCAACTCGACGCCACGCATTATCTGGCCACATGGCTTCTCCGTCAACCGCTCCTTCAATTGAGCTATCTCTGCCTTCGTTACCTTGACGTCATCGAGCAACGTGGACAAATACTTGTCGCTTTGAACATTCGAAACGAACATGCCATCAATTAGTTGACCATGTTGGTCAACATACAGCTTTACATCGTTAAACTCCTCAGTCATAACCTCATCCCACCACTTTATTATATGGTAACCACCATCCTACATAGCCACATTTATACAATCATATTAAGATCCCAAATTATAATAGGCAGAAAAAAAACAAACGAACCACATGACATATAGAGGCCATTACATCATAGTTACGACATCCGAAGAATCTTCTTCCCGGATTATCGGCAGTAGTGGATGTTCGCATGACGGGCTCCAAACCGCAGAAGCATTTCTTGGGGAATCCGTAGGATGATCTGGATCGACGTCGACCTGTTGAACATGAACTACTTGATATGCTCAAATTAATACCCTAAAAGTACTAAGCAGTAGTTGCAGTAAAGTAGGGGTCGAACACAATGACTCACAGAGACACACAATAGATTATATAGGTGAGAATTACGCTAAGTGATTAATGGTATTGAAAACATAACGTAAATTAAAACGGTCGTAAACTCAATTGGAGAAAGATAGGTTCAGGGTATTTCTCAAGAAATCAATGAATGCAGATAAACTAACTAGTCAGGATTCAGATTTAGCGCGGTTCTTGAACTTAAATCACTTCTTGAACTCAAATCACTAAGATATAATTAACCAACTTTCGTTGCGAAAACTATCTAAATCTAAATCCTAGGAATTCCAAATTCCTTTGCGAATCCTAAAGTCTAAATCAGCTTGTTATCAGGTTTGATTTGTTCACAAAACAACTAAACCAAATTCCTTTGCGAATAGTTATTTTGCTCACCCTAGGTTCTATCAGGTAATTAATCGCACTCTCGCGCCTAATCAATTATCCTAAGATCTAAGTTCTAGGTGATCAATCTAGAATTAGCTTTGCAAACAACCTATGGTGAAGAACAAATTCAGATAGTGAATCCTAATAACTAATCAACCTAGCATTCAGAGATAACACTATTGAGAACCCTGAACCTAAAAAGAGATCTACTCAGACATGAAAATTGAAGCAATAAATATGTTTGAATAAATCATCAAATAAAACAGAAAAAGTAACAATAGGGTTCGAAATCTTCTCTCGGACGAACAGAGTTTCAGACTTGTCTCCCTCAAAAAGCTCTCTCACAAACCAAAGTAAAACTAAGCAAGCGTAGCGTAACCATCAAAGTGGCTGTAAAATCCTATTAAATAACCTAAATCACGTTTTGGGACTTCTTGTAAATATTAAAGACTTATGTGCAATTTTGCAATTCTTCAACTCTTCATTAAAGTCGCGGGTCGTGTCTGCTTCGATGAGTATCGACCGATCCCAATGGGGTATCGATCGGCACTCAGACTTCAAATCGGGTACTCAGCTACACGAACGTCTGTTTTGCTCCAGAAAGCTCCAATATCTCCAATTATGCTCCAAACGTGCTAAAACCTGTAAAAGACTCTAAAACACTACAAAATAGTGGAAAGACAATATAAAACGGACTTGTATCATGGCTTAAACGGGGTAAAACCCATGATATATCAACTACCCCAGACTTAGCCTTTGCTTGCCCTCAAGCAAATAGAAGACTAAACCAGAGAAAGAGGTTTGAAAACATAGAGACTCACATGTTCTTGAAACGTTGCAATGACCCTTTTCCCAAGCACCCAAATGTCACCTAACCAGTTTTTGATCTAACCACCATGTACTTCTCCGTAGACATTCTCAGTTTTCCAGACTACACACATTATTTCACAGCATCGTTCAATCAAGCCATCCTCGCCAGTTTCATCGCTGTGATTAATACCAAGAACCTTCTAGATTCTTTCCCATACAATATCACGACAAGGAACCACCATTTTTTACACTTTCTGGTATTATTTCTCTCCCCTAGACTTATTTCTTATTATGTTCTCTTCTTTTTTTTAGATCTGCATATACACATCAATGTATAAGACACGAGTATTGATGGTGTTTGCCACCGAATCCCCGGTTCTTCCCTCAAAAGTAATCAAAGGTGTAGGCGAATAATGGTATCACGGGAAATTTTTCTAACCTCGCTTCCACCTTTGTGTGATCATCTCCTCTGAAGTAGAATAATGGGATCGTTGGAAATTTTTCTAACCCTCCACTCAGAAGAAAATCATTTCATCTTTTAATGCATCTTATTTATTAACTTGTAACAGGGAGAGAAATATCATTACTTTAAACACGTGGGTTTCTTTGTTAGATACGAATGAGGAATCAAGCTCTATGGATACTAACCATATTGATGAAGTGAAAAAATTTGGCTCAGGCTTTAAAGAACTTTGCTGGAAACATGAGTGTCTTCTAGTTAACTGGTCAGCCTTTGGATTTTTCATTAGTCGATCTAGAACTGATTCTGTAACAATGGTCACTTAGAAGCAATGTCAGATCAATAGATTCAAGAAAAAGATCACAATCTCAAACAAAGTTTTGACTCAATAAAACAACGAATGACTCAAAAATGACTGACTCTAAAAAAACAAAAACAATGTCAGCGACTACCTCCCCCAGACTTGAACAACACTGTCCCAGTGTTATCTAGCCTAGAGTTGGTGAAAGAAAATCAAATGAACCAAGTGGATTGTGAAAAATCAAGAAGTCATCGTGCTGGAACATCGAGTATCGACCGACACACGGCCTGGTATCGATCGATACCAGACTTAAAGACTTAAGTCGATATGATGAACTGTTCACTCGCGTAGGGTGTCGACCGAGACCAACAGAGTATCGATCGATACTCAGGCAATTTCGTGTTTACTCCTTGTTCATCCTGACACAAAATACAAAACGAAAAAAAAAACGTATGTACAGACTCACCAGTGGGTTACCTCCCACCAAGCGCTCGTCTAAAGTCAGTAGCTTGACTTTACGGACGATCAGTAAGGAGAAGAGTGAGAGCTTGCGCCTAAACAAGCTCCACAATTAGACATCGCCAGCTTCAGAGTTCTGCTCATCATGCTCTCCACAAACTCATGTTCTTTCTCTTTCAGCTCCGAAGTGAGAATAACTCTAGCCTTGGAGAATGGTTTCGAAGTTTCCTTGCACTTCACCTTATATTCAATTGAATCTCCATCACACTTCTGGGGGGTTAAAGTCACATGGGGAACACTTTTGACTCCTTTGCTCTTCACAAACTCCTTTGCCTTAGCTGTTATGACGTCTTTTTTGGTAATGACAGAAGGACTATCTAGAACGTCGATGGTATTAGGTCCGTCAGGAGGCTCTTCCAAAAGATCAACTACCAATGTTTCTCCTAGAACAACGGTGATGCAAGAGATGTGTGTGGGAGTTCCTCTAGGGATGGCTTTGTAGTACACCTCCTTGTCAATGTATGAGAACGAGATGTGCTTGATGGGTGTGTCCATAATGGCACCAACCGTAGCCATGAATGGTCTTCCAAGAATCAACTGCGTACGAGATTGTGCGCTCATCTCCACAACCTGAAAATCTGTAGGAACCAGGCAATCTCCTACGTTAACCAGAAAATCAGGGATTGTTCCATATGGAAGTGAGGTGGAACTGTTTGCGAATGTGATAGATGACTTGGGAGATCGAATATCAGCTCCCAAACTCTCTGCAATTGCCCTTGACATGACATTGACACTAGCCCCTGAGTCAACGAGGGACTCTTTGAATTCAACCCTAGAGATAGAGCATGGAACTGAGAATATCTCGGGGTCTTCCCTCTTGGTCAACTGCCTCAGCGGTAGTGACTTGCTTCTTGCCTTGATAAAGAGTACTTCGAGCTCTTCCAGAGTTTCTCTGCAATCTTTGAAGTGACTTAGCAGAGGCCAGCCCTCTAGAGCTTCTTCAAAAGTGAAAGAGTGGGGTATCCTTCGTACCATCTTCTCAAAGCCACGCAGCTGCTTTGGAGTGATGGGGGCACGGAGGTGTTGAGGAATAGGATTCAGCTTCTTGGGCTTGCGAAGTCTGTCAACACTCATATGCGGCTCCTTCGCAGTATCTGAGTGGGTATCGATCGATACAGGGAGGGTGTCGATCGATGCTTTCTCCTTCAAGACGTCCTCGACAGATTCTTGGACGAGTGTCGATCGATACAAGGGAGTATCGGTCGACACAGGGGTGGTGTCCGAAATCTCATCGTCATCCTTGGCAAGATTGAAGAAAATCTCTGCTATTTGAGTTTCCAGCATCTTCTGATGAATACTGAGAGACTCAATTTTCCCATTCAGATCTGTGTACATAGCGTCCATCTTCCCATTAAGGTTTAGTGTCATCTTCTGCTGTCCCTGAAGAATATGTTCAAGCATAGACTCAACCTTGCTCTCAGAAGTTCTGGTTGGTATGGGTGGGCATTTATACATTTGATCTTGAAATCCAACTCCATCGATGTGGTTAACATATTCCACTTCATCCTTTTCATCAAAACGAACAGCATTCTGCTGCTTGCCCATCAACAAATTGTGCATTGAATCTAACTTAGCATTCACCTCAGCAATCTGACTGCAATCCAAGTTAACAGCTTGTTTCTTGCGCTCCATGTTTGCATTCTTGGTACTATTGCTAGAAACCAAGTTCTCAATAAGCACATAGGCATCGTCAGGATACCTCTGTAGAAATTTCCATTGCTCGCAGCGTTTAGAGCCATCTGATACCTCCAATCAATCCCTCTGAAGAAAGTACCCAACAACTGAACCTGAGTGAACCCATGGTGCGGACAATCTCTCTGATATGACTTGAAACGAATCCAAGCAGCCTTGAGTGCTTCTGTTGGTCCTTAAGAAAACTGAAAGATCTTGTTCATGAGCTCTTCGGATCTCGCATCATCGAAAAAGTTGTTCAGGAAAGCTTTCTTCGTCTCTTCCCAGGTATTCATCGACCCACTAGGTAGCTGCTTCAGCCAGTAAGTTGCATCTCCACCAAGAGAGTATGGGAAGAGCTTGTAGAAGAGGTAATCATAGGACACTCCATTGCACTTGATGCTTGTAACCAAATCCTCAAACCTCTCAATGTGATCCATAGGATGTTCATGAGAAAGACCATGAAAAAGATGCTGACCCACAAAAGTGAAGTATGCAGGTTTCAGCTCAAAGTCATCCCTCTGAAAAGCAGGAGGGCGAATCGCTGATCGATTGGCATAGAACTGATCAGGCATGTTGTACTCATCAATCGTCCTACCGCGATTAATCACAGCGTTCCTTGCATTCACAGCAATTGCAGGGACAATGATATTTCCAGCTTCATCAAGTCGCTGCCCTATCTCATTGCACAATTGACCCTCTTGGTCTCTCAAAGCTCCAGCAGCATCCTGAATCATAATCATTGTATTGTTCATCTCTGCTGGCTTCTTTGCTTTCCTGTTTGCACGTTCCAAATTCACACCTGAAACACACTAGGCAAGGCACGTAAGTAACCAAAAACACGTTGAGTATCGACCGACACTGGGTGGTGTCGATCGATATCAACAAAAAGAGAACGACCAGTATCGACCGACACTAGATAGTATCGACCGATACCGACGAGCTTAGTTGAAATTCCTATACTAAAATCTAATGGCGAATTGAGTCCCCGGCAACAGCGCCAAATTTGATATGCTCAAATTAATGCTCAAATTAATACCCTAAAAGTACTAAGCAGTAGTTGCAGTAAAGTAGGAGTCGAACACAAGGACCCACAGAGACACACAATAGATTATATAGGTGAGAATTACGCTAAGTGATTAATGGTATTGAAAACATAACGTAAATTAAAACGGTTGTAAATTTGATTGGAGAAAGATAGGTTCAGAGTATTTCTCAAGGAATCAATGAATGCAGATAAACTAACTAGTCAGGATTCAGATTTAGCGCAGTTCTTGAACTCAAATCACTAAGATATAGTTAACCAACTTCCGTTGCGAAAACTATCTAAATCTAAATCCTAGGAATTCCAAATTCCTTTGCGAATCCTAAAGTCTAAATCAGCTTTTAGATCAGGTTTGATTTGTTCACAAAACAACTAAACAACTAAACCAAATTCCTTTGCGAATAGTTATTTTGCTCACCCTAGGTTCTATCAGGTAATTAATCGCACTCTCGCGCCTAATCAATTATCCTAAGATCTAAGTTCTAGGTGATCAATCTAAAATTAGTTTTGCAAACAACCTATGGTGAAGAAAAAATTCAGATAGTGAATCCTAATAACTAATCAATCTAGCATTCAGAGATAACCCTATTGAGAACCCTGAACCTAACAAGAGATTTACTCAGGCATAGAAATTGAAGCAATAAACATGTTTGAATAAATCATCAAATAAAACAGAAAGAGTAACAAGAGGATTCGAAATCTTCTTTCGGACGAACATAATTTCAGACTTGTCTCCCTCAAAAAGCTCTCTCACAAACCAAAGTAAAACTAAGCAAGTGTAGCGTAACCATCAAATTGGCTGTAAAATCCTATTAAATAACCTAAATCACGTTTTGGGACTTCTTGTAAATATTAAAGACTTCTGGGGAATTTTGCAATTCTTCAACTCTTCATTAAAGTCGCGGGTCGTGTCTGCTTCGATGAGTATCGACCGATACCAATGGGGTATCGATCGACACTCAGACTTCAAATCGGATACTCAACTACACGAACGTCTGCTTTGCTCCAAAATGCTCCAGAAAGCTCCAATATCTTCAATTATGCTCCAAACGTGCTAAAACCTGTAAAAGACACTAAAACACTACAAAATAGTAGAAAGACTCTATAAAACGGACTTGTACCATGGCTTAAACGGGGTAAAAAACCATGATATATCACTACTCGACGTTGGAAGGTGACTGAATCGCCCCATCATGTGTACCAGAAAATAGTCGCAAAAATTAAAACAAGTCTAAAGCCAGACTTCTAATAAAGTCTAATTTAAAATCAAGTCGAAATTCAGACTTCTAAAAGAGTCTAAATCGGAAAAGTCTAATTTCAGACTTCTTCTGAAGTCTAATTCGTATAAACTCAAATTTCAGACTTCTAACAGAGTCTAATTAAATGAAAGTATAATTTCAGACTTCTAATCGAGTCTAATTCAGATCAGGTCAAGTATCAGACTTCGTATCGAGTCTAATTCACTTTCAAACTTCTAATATAGTAATTTTCAAGTTTTTTTTGGACTGAATACAACCAAGCATCAAAATACATATCAGACCTAGAACTTTTGTTTGACATAGAAAAATGGACTTCTATCTTGTAGAACTAAAACGGAATTAATTAAAAACCCATCTGTTTGTTTAGATCTAGGCAAAGAACATGGAAAAATGGTCTTATTTCGTATAGATCTAAAAAATTTACAGAAAAAGTAGAGTAGAAGGCGAAAAACTTGTTTTTAGGAAGCTTAACTCAATTGCAAAGACGAAGTTGACGACGGCGAGGGCGAGGGCGGTGGCGATTCGACCTACAAGAAAATGGAGTTGTGATGAAAAGATGAAGAGAGATAGATGGAGGGATTGGTAAGGTGACACGAAAAAGGAGAGGTAATTACCAGACTGAAGAAGCTGACGACGGCGGTGGCGGTGGCGGTGGCGACGAGGGTTTCCGGAGAGATGTTTGAGAGAGTTTAGAGAGAGAGAGATTCTTCCTATTTTAGAGAGAGAGTCGATAATGATTTTTACAGATTAGGGTTTGTAACTTTAGTTTATATATGGGGTAAAATCACAAGTAGGGTAACTTAGAGCATGATTATCGGTGACCCCTACACACGGGGTCATCCGATTTTTTTATATTTTTTTTTTCGGAAAAATGAGGAAGCGACACGTGGATGAACCGGGTGTCTGTGTGTCTCTGCGGTGACACCCGCGCGCGCCGTGTCATCCGATTTGTGATGACGTGTCGCTTCCTGATTCGTCGCGACATTAAAAAATTATTATTATTATTTTTTTTTTTAAATTAATAATAAAAAAAAAAAATTCCGGATGACCCCGTGTGTAGGGGTCACCGATAATCAGGCTCTTATTTCAGGTTAATTCACAGATTTCCATCAAGAAGTCTGATAAACCATGGACATGATCAGACTGAAATGACAGTCTGATAAACCCTAAACGTGATAATTACTACTTAAATACCATCATATTATAATGAAAACTTATAACAAATATCAAACTCGTTTAACTTAGTCACAAACTAACCATTATATGTAAAAAAAAACATTATGAATTAAAAATTTAGAAACTCTCAATCTAACCCTACAGATAAGAACATGATATCCAACTTTATATGTCGAACATAGACAAAACTCTTGTTTTCTTTGTTATTTCCACAATGCAATATATAACTCGATATTCACACTCTTTTATAGTTAATTACACTCCAAGGGCAAACTTTGAACCCTAATCCAACAAATATTAAGCCCGTAAACCGTAAACTCTTACCTACATGGTGTTTAGATCCAAATTTATCTCATACTCACTCATTTTGACTAACTTTTATGTAATTTAAATTTATATACATCTACAATGATTATCTTTAATTTATGTATCAAAAATTTGTATGAAAATTTTTTTTATTATTTTTTTAATTTAAATTTTCATATTAAATACAATTCAGACTTCTCGGAGAAGTCTGAGAAACCGCAAACTTGTGTTTAGATCCAAATTCATCTCCAATGATTCAATTTGATTAAATTTTATGTACTTTTAATTTATATACAGCAATAATGAGTATGTGTAATTTATGTAGTAAAAATTTCTAAAAACTAAAATTTAAAAAAATTTTAAATTTAAATTTTTAAATTAAATACGTTTCAGACTTCTCTGAGAAGTCTGAGAAACCCCGATTCTCTGAGAAGTCTGAGAAACCACGACAACCACCATCGTCGACGAGTTAATGCAGTAACTAACCCGTTTTTCTGCCATTAAAGCTGAAGAATAGAGCTCGTAAACACTTTTCGCGACTTCTCTCTCCGGTTTCTCCCATTTTCCCACTGATTTTCCGATTCAAACGTACCGAAATCGGAAATTATGGCATAAAAATGGCAAAACACGACTGGCCTTGCAGGATTTCGGTGATATTAGACGTTTTGGGCGCTCGACGAGGGTGAAAACAAAATCTAAACGGATATAGGTACGAATTTTTGCATATCGTCGCTTTTCAGATCTGAGTTGTATACTCATACTGCTTTAGAAGTATGATGAAACCCATATGGTCAACGAGATGGTAGTTTTGCAATTGACTTTTAAAAAATCAGATTAAAATTGAAGTCTGGTAATCTCTGAGAAGTCTGAGAAATCCCGATTCTCTCAGACTTCTTCGATAAGCCCAAGTAATCCTAAATATAATATTTAGTACTTATGAGTGACAATATTAAAACATAACTTCTAGAAAGCATCAAATTCGTGAAATATATGCACATTACAACACATATGTGCAAATTTAAATTTTCAAATGTAAATTTGGTAAACCATGAATCTAACTCTAAAGTTATATGTAAATGTTTCCATTACAAAGCATGTTTTGAGGTTTACAACCTACTTTGCCTTACATGTTTTTAATTCGATTCAATTTTACAAAATTTAATTTTAATACTTCGAAATCGTCTATATTTAATTTATGTATAAGAAATTTTTAACAAAATATTTTTTTACAATTTTTAAATTTAAATTTACTAATTAAAGTCTGATATTTATTGAGGTATAGGCATAATTAACTAACCTTGTTTAATTTGATTCAATTTTATGAAATATTAATTTCTATACATCAATCATCTATATTTACTATTTTTATTTGTATCAGACTTCTCGAATACGTCTGAGAGAAGACTGGTAAGAGAAATCAATCAGACTTCTATTAGAGTCTAAATGTCAGACCTCTATAGAAGTCTGACATGTCGCGAAGGTTAAAATGGTAATAGCGGTTTCGCGTTTTTTGTTTGGTCATAAGGAAGTAACTGTAATTTTCCACCCCCGAAAGTGTAGCGCAACATTTGATTGAAAGGACGGTGTATTTTTTGTCATAAAAACGAAATTTTGGGGTAAAAACAGCAATTTTCCCTAAACTAAATCTCATATCTACGAAAAAAACAGCCACCCAAATTTGCTAAGTATGAGAATTTTTTTTATTTGATGATAGATTTATTTTGTTGATTTTTTTTTTCTGGAGTTAAATTTTCATTTCATCTTAAATCACAAAATGAGACATATTTTGTGTACATTTTTTGGACCTTTGATTTAGTGCATTGGTGCATTATCACCTTACTTAATTGAAAGTTTGTTTACAACCCTTGTCTTGGTACTTAAGACTTAAATGCTTTTATTTGTCAAAAATAAATATTTTTTTCTCATCCACTGTATACCTGTTTGAATTTTGTTTTCTTCTTTAATCGATAGAACAAGTTGGCATGCCGTCTGTAGTTGTGCATTTACAAGAAGTCGTGGTCGCTTATAAATGTAGTATTTTAACTCATATTTATGATAAATTTACTACTCGCACAATGGATCCATATTTACACAGACAATGCATGGGAATACATTAAAATTGAATATATCTCAACCTCCATTTCTTTAGTACTTCAATTCCAGAGAGAAAAATTATTTTTTTGAGATTCTAAAAGGCATGCAAAATATTTCCTATCATCCTCTGCCCGTGTTACATATACAAGCATGTTCAAGAACAAACATTTCTAATCTCACCCAAAAAAAAAAAATTCTAATATCTCCCTTTCCCTAATTATATTCATATACAATCATGTTCATTTATCTTTTTGCATTTTGGATTCGTTAACAGAATTTGCAGACGCCGGTAATATCACCGGAGATGACGCCACCTGCCTGTCAGAGAATTTGCAAACAAATCTACCGTCATATATAAACAAACCTACCGTCATATATAAATATACAAACAAACCTACCGTCGTATACAAATAAACCTACCGTCATATACAAACAAACATACCGTCTTATATAAACAAACATAACGTCATATACAAACAAACCTACCGTCATATACAAACAAACCTACTGTCATATACAAACAAACCTACTGTCATATATAAACAAACCTAGCAAACTCACCAAACTACATATGGCTTACTAATAAAACGAACCAAGAGGTTGAAGAAACTTACTGGAAACGGCTCACTCCTCGCCAGAATCGCTTCGGAATCAAGACGTCGCCCCAAACCTCGCCATCGCCTCCTATCGCCTTTGTCGAGAGGTTTTTTTTTTTCGTAAACCAGTTTTTTTTTTAGTTATTGTTTTCATTAGCCTTTTTTATTCCATTATTTTTTTGTTCAAAAAAAAAAAATCATAAATAATTAATAAAGGCATAATCGTAATACAATACAACATATAGATAAGGACATTGACCAACTTTGTAAGGTTAGTCTAGTAAGCCATCTCTCCCTAGAAGTTAGTCTAATAATATTCCTTATGGACGAATTTACTTTGATGAATTTTTTCAAAAAATTATGTTAAAAGAATATAAGAACATAAGAACTTAAAAAGTAAAAGGAAAATAATCAAAAGAAAACAAATTTAAGACATTAAACTGAAAGCCAAAAAATTTACAGGACATGGAACATGAAACATACCAAATCTAAACCAAATATATTTCACGACCTGCTCGGCACTGTTCACGACCTGCTCGGCACTGTTCACGACATGCTCGGCACTGTTCACGACATGCCCGGTATTGTTCACGACCTGCCCGGTACTGTTCACAACCTGCCCGGTACTGTTCACGACACGCCTTGTCAACGTCACATCATCCCCAAAAAGCGGAGAGCTGTCTGCTCAACTCCCACTATAAATACCCCCATTGGAGTTCATTGTCAAACATCCCATTCTCAGCTCTCCCACTCTCTCTCTAAATAACTTTCCCTCTCTAAAAAGAGCTCTCCCAGCTCTCCCCAGCTCTCTGCAGCTCTCCCAGCTCGGCGCAGCTCTCCCAGCTCGGCGCAGCTCTCCCAGCTCTCCGCTCTCTGCAGCCCTCCCAGCTCTCCACAGCTCGCTACCAGCTCTGACGACCTGGCAACCCGACCTGACGGTCGACCGACCGACCTGACGGACGACCCGACCTGATGGTCGACTGACCGACCTGACACCTGACGGCTGACCGACGACCCGACCTGACGGACGACCCGACCTGATGGTCGACTGACCGACCTGACACCTGACGGCTGACCGACGACCCGACCTGACGGCTTACCGACGACCCAACCTGACGGTTGACCGACCTGACGGCTGACCGACCTGACGGCCGACCTGGCGACTCCGACCTGACGGCCGACCCGTGGCGACCCGACCTGCCCGGTACTGTTCACGATATGCCTTGTCAACGTCACATCATCCATAAAAAGCGGAGAGCTGTCTGCTCAACTCCCACTATAAATACCCCCCTTGGAGTTCATTGTCAAACATCCCATTCTCAGCTCTCCCACTCTCTCTCTAAATAACTTTCCCTCTCTAAAAAGAGCTCTCCCAGCTCTCCCCAACTCTCTGCAGCTCTCCCAGCTCGGCGCAGCTCTCCCAGCTCTCCGCTCTCTGCAGCCCTCCCAGCTCTCCGCAGCTCGCTACCAGCTCTGACGACCTGGCGACCCGACCGATCTGACGGACGACCCGACCTGATGGTCGACTGACCGACCTGACACCTGACGGCTGACAGACATACTGACGGCTGATCGACGACCCGACCTGACGGCTGACCGACGACCCAAACTGACGGTTGACCGACCTGACGGCTGACCGACGACCCGATCTGACGGCCGACCGACCTGACAGCCGACCAGGCGACCCCGACCTGATGACCCGACCTGACGGCCGACCTGGCAACCCCGACATGACGGCCGACCCGTGGCGACCCGACTTGACGGTCGACCTGGCGACCCGACCTGACGGCCGACCTGACAACCTGACGACCCGACCTAACGGCCGACCTAACGAACGAACGACCGACCTGACGGACGACCTGACGAGTTCCCAGCTCTCTCCTACACGCTTCAGCAACGAACTACGAATAGCTTGATCCCCAATCTGGGGTACGTAGGCAGCCCTCCGGGCACAGCTATAAATCACATTTTCCTCCTCATTTGCCGACCGGAACGCAACCGGCTCTATCTTAACAGAAAATCCCCGAACCTTCCCGATACAAATTGATTTGTGGGAGACGTGCTCAAACACGTTCCAACAATTGGCGCTAGAGGGAGGGAGTTTGAGGATTTTTCTACACGCAAAGAGTAGCTCGGCAAATGTCGGGAACATCGCCCTCATCTCCGAACAACTCCATACAGATAAGTGCCAAGCTTATTTCATTTTTTTTACTATTTTCTTTCTCTTCTCTTTGAACCAATCTCATCTCGCCATACACTCGACAAGATAAGTACCGAGCCTAGCCTCGTACTTAAGCTTAAGAGTCAGCAAAGCCGAGCTTATACTCGACAAGATAAGTACCGAGCCTAACCTCGTACTTAAGCTTAAGAGTCAGCAAAGCCGAGCTCATATCGCATCAAACTCGACGAGATAAGTGCCGAGCCTAGCCTCGCACTTAAGCTTAAGAGTCATGCTCATCTGGCAATGCATACGATCAACAAGTGCCGAGCCTAGTCTCGCACTTACGCATAAGATTTTAAACTCTAATCAAGTTCGCCCTTACTTGCAGGTTAACATATACCGAGCTAAGACTTGTTTCGTCCGCCGACTTCGATACTCGTTCGCCGAACTTGGGGGAGGGCTATTGTAGGTGTGGGGATGAGCACATCTCCTTTTTAGCCCATTCCAAAGCAAAAAGCCCAACACCAAAAGCCAACATCCATTGTGCAGATACGGTACTGTTCACCGACCTGCCCGACACTGTTCACCGACATGCCCGACACTGTTCACCGACATGCCCGGCTGCACGGCACTGTTCACGACATGCCCGGTATTGTTCATGACCTGCTCGGTACTGTTCACGATCTGCTCGGCACTGTTCACGACCTGCCCGGCACTGTTCACGACCTGCCCGGTACTGTTCACGACCTGCCCGGTACTGTTCACGACACGCCTTGTCAACGTCACATCATCCCCAAAAAGCGGAGAGCTGTCTGCTCAACTCCCACTATAAATACCCCATTGGAGTTCATTGTCAAACATCTCATTCTCAGCTCTCCCACTCTCTCTCTAAATAACTTTCCCTCTCTAAAAAGAACTCTCCCAGCTCTCCCCAGCTCTCTGCAGCTCTCCCAGCTCGGCGCAGCTCTCCCAGCTCGGCGCAGCTCTCCCAGCTCTCCGCTCTCTGCAGCCCTCCCAGCTCTCCGCAGCTCGCTA
Source organism: Eutrema yunnanense (assembly GCA_002933935.1). NCBI lineage: Eukaryota > Viridiplantae > Streptophyta > Magnoliopsida > Brassicales > Brassicaceae > Eutrema > Eutrema yunnanense. The sequence continues at coordinate 512,335 of PKML01036372.1, forward strand.
CCAGCTCTGACGACCTGGCGACCCGACCTGACACCTGACGGCTGACCGACCTACTGACCGACCTGACGGCTGATCGACGACCCGACCTGACGGCTGACCGACGACCCGACCTGACGGTTGATCGACCTGACGGCTGACTGACCTGACGGCCGACCTGGCGACCCCGACCTGACGGCCGACCTGGAAACCCCGACCTGACGGCCGACCAGTGGCGTCCCGACCTGACGGTCGACCTGGCGACCCGACCTGGCGACCCGACCTGACGACCGACCTAACGAACGATCGACACGACGAACGACCGACCTGACGGACGACCTGACGATCCGACCTGACGGACGACCTGACGAGCTCCCAGCTCTCTCCTACACGCTTCAGCAACGAACTACGAATGGCTTGATCCCCAATCCGGGGTACGTAGGCAGCCCTCCGGGCACAGCTATAAATCACATTTTCCTCCTCATTTGCCGACCGGAACGCAACCGGCTCTATCTTAACAGAAAATCCCCGAACCTTCCCGATACAAATTAATTTGTGGGAGACGTGCTCAAACACGTTCCAACAGGATGGTTTGATGATGAGGAGGAGAATGACGGTTATCGACATACTCCTCTTACATCAAACTGTGAGGAAGAACAAAATGAAACATTTTATGAGAGATGGATAAGAAGAAGAAGTACTGAGCTAAAGATAATGCAAGTGTTTGAGAATGTAAAAAAATTCGAGGAAGTTGTGTTAGAATACGCTTTGAAACGACGAATGAATATCAAATACACTAGATGGAGAAATGAGAAAGGAACGGTGAAGTGTGCAGTAGAAAATGATATATGTAGAAAGGCAAGAAATAGAGAGCACTGGTGCTCATCAAACAAAAATTTGATGAACAATTTTCAATGATCAAAGACTACCATATTCAAATTATAAAGTAAGTAAATTGTTTTATATTGTATTTTATATGTTATACTAACTATTTATGATTTCACTTTCTGGTTTTCTACAATAGATCAAATCTTAATTCAACAGTGGATCTAAAAAAATCATTGGAAATGATGGTCATGAAATATTTGATAGGTTCTATATGTGTTTTAATTAATGTTGTACGGAAGACATGGCTTGCATAATAATTTTCATGAATAACCAACGTTGAGTTGGCCTAATGGTTAAGGATGAGTGGGTATGTGTCTCTCCTACCAGCTTTGGGTTCAATTCCTATTGGGAGGGGTCTCCTCCTAAGGAGTGACTTTAACATAGTTTGGGCTCCGCTCTGGAGATGTACGGACATACGGGCCCATAACCTCGGCGATTCAAAAAAAAAAAAAAATGGTTTTCATGAATAAGAAACTTAAAGCGGAAAACTATGTTTCTGACTAGTATCTGACTACTACTTGGCATAATCAATATATTGATTCGATCAATCCGGTTGAAGGAATGAATTTTTGGAGAAAGTCTTGTGAAGTAACACTTCAAGCACCACCAAGTGAGATATCTATGGGTCGGTATAAGAAGTCACAAAAAAAAATCGGGTAAATATTTTAAAACCTGGTCCGGCCTGAACATGATTATAAGGTTTTTTGGGTTTTTCAGACTTTTCTTTAACATGTATAAATCGTATAGAAATATCACCGAAAGTCTATAGATAATGATTTTAAAAATATGAATTAAATAGAATGAATGATAATGTTATTTGGATCACGAAACGTAAATTAGGGTTTCTTTATGAATTAAATATGAATTAAATAGAAGACGATTTCTTTATTTGTTCAAGACATGCACTCCAATATTAAATGTAGACTATGAGATTTATAGTAGGGAAAAACTAAGAAATTAGGGTTTTCGATCAATAAAAAATATATATAAAATATTCAATGTTTTAAAAAGTTTAATTCTTAAACAAAACCTCTAACCCAATCAAAATGTTTTTTTCCGGGCTTTTCGGGCCAGTCCGAGCCCGATCGGTAGGGATGTCAATCGGGTTGGTCCGGCCCAGCCCGAAACCCGTAAAGCCCGCATATATTTGAGACCGGCCCGGCCCGAAAAAAAATCGGGCCTATATTCTAAAGCTCGGTCCGGCCCGGACAGGGCTCTAGGGCTTTTCGGGCTTTTTTTTACAAACACAAAAATTCACAATTCTCAAATGAAAAATAATTAAAACAAAATATTTATCAAAATAAATCTAAATTGAAATGTATTATATCAAATCCAATTAAATTTAAAAGCAAAAGTTTGACAAAACAACAAATAAAATTCAAATAAATTGTATTACCAAATAAAACATAAAATCAAAACACTTCAAATCTAGGTAGTAGAGTTTAGATTAGAATCTCCTTCATCGTCTTCTAAATTCTCATCACCATCAAGAGCTGCAGATAAAAAAAAGTACAATAATATTAAGCTTTTAGAGGTATAAATCATATAGAAATATCATTGAAAGTCTATAGATAAAGATTTTAAAAATATTAAGTAAATATGGATGAATGATAATGGTACCTGGATCACGAAATGTAAACTCATCCAACCAAGTGTATGTACAAATCAGTGTTTCAACATTTCTTGGTAAAAGATGATCTCTATATTTATCCAATACATGCGCACCAATACTAAATGTAGACTCTGATGGCATTGTAGTTATCGGAATGCTTAGAACCTCACGTGCCATACTAGTTAACTCACCATAACGTTGTGACTGACACTTCCACCATTATAAAACATCAATGTCTTCTTAAAAAGTCTGTTCCAACATATCGTCTTCTAAGTATAGAGTCAATTTAGACTTTCCTTCTTCTACGATGGTACATTTTTCATGCGCTTTGAAATCATATGATAAGCGAACCTAAATTTAATAAGATATACGTAATCAAATAGTTCTGGGCTTTTCGGACTAACCCGAACCCGATCCCGATCGGGTTAAACCCGAAAAACACACTAGTCCGAAATGCCCGATTTTTCTTTGAATTTTTATTTTTAGATCCGAGCCCACTGTTTTTTCAGGGTCGGACCGGCCCTTGGGCTTTGGCCCTAATTGACACCCCTACCGGCGGGCTAAGAAATTTCCAAAATTTGTGGTTTTTTAAGTAAATTCCACTTTAAATATGTTATTTGAATATTTTTCAACTATTTTAGTAAATTACTCTACAAAAAAAAATCGTAGGTTTTTTCAAAAAAAAACAACTTTTGTTCCTCTGCCGACCTAACGTGAAATTTGTATGAGCAGAAGTTGACTAGTCTTTGTTTCACCAAAAAAAAAAAAAAAAAAAGTTAGATATTAAAAAGATATAGAGGAAGAATAATCCACAAAAAAAAAAACATATTTGAAGTCTTCCACCTGACCAAAAGAGGATCTAAGGTGTGTTTGAAGAAGGTTTTGAATCAATGGATCCACAGACCCAACAAAGTGCCGGCGCAAACAGTCAAGATTCAAATCCGACATCAGTGGTAGACATATATCGCTTAATGTCAGAAGAAATTGGTCCAAAGCTTCTGAGAGAATCAGCTGGTTCAGGATCATGTTGCATCGTGAGAATCCCACAGAGCCTCGCACGAATCAATCTCAAAGCTTACGAACCCAAGATTGTCTCCATTGGTCCTTATCATCACAGTAAAGAGCATCTCAATTTGACCCAGCAGCATAAACCTAGATTCTTGAAGTTTTTCGTGGCTAAAATGGAAGAAAAGGGAATTCATCCTCAAGAATTGGTCACAGCTGTATCGAGACTGGAAAAAGATATAAGAGGTTCTTACTCCGAGGATCTTGGTTTAGATTCTGAAAAATTGGTTGAGATGATGGTTCTTGATGGTTGTTTCATCCTCACGCTGTTCTTTGTAGTGTCTGGGAAAGTTGTTTACACTAACCTTGATGATCCAGTTTTCAGAATGCCATGGATTTTGCCATCGATTCGAGCCGATCTTCTCCTCTTAGAAAACCAGGTTCCTTATGTTCTTCTTCAGACTCTCTTCGAGACTTCGAAGTTAGTTACTAGTAGTGTTTTAAACGAACTCGCGTTTGAATTCTTCAACTACTCGTTACAAAAACCAAAGGCGTTTTGGGCAAAACATTATAGTCTTAAAGCAAAACATATTCTTGATTTGATACGTCAGACTTTCGTCCCCGTTCCGTCTCAAAGAAGCATCAAAGAGAACTGTCTCAAACCGAGGAGTGGATCATCATTGGATGATAATAATTTCCTTGGATTTGTTCTATCAGCCAAGAAGCTTCATCTTCGGGGAATTAAATTCAAACCGAGGAAGAACACAGACTCCATCTTAGACATAAGGTTTAGTAACGGTGTGCTTCATATTCCTCCGGTAGTTATGGATGATTTCACCGCCACATTCTTCTTAAATTGTGTCGCATTTGAGCAGTTATATGCAGATTCATCAAACCACATAACGAGCTACGTAGCTTTCATGGCTTGTCTCATAAACGAAGAGAACGATGCAGCGTTTCTTAGCGAAAGAAGGATTCTCGAGAACTATTTTGGAACAGATGATGATGTGTCTCGGTTATATAAAAGCCTTGGCAAAGACATTGCCCTCGACTTAGTGAAGAGTTACTTAGCAAAAGTGTTTGAAGGAGTTAACGAGTATACTTCCAAAGGATTCCATGTTTACTGCGCAGAGTTTGTTCACACTCATTTTGATAGTCCATGGACATTTGCCTCATCTTTTGCAGCGTTGCTACTTCTTCTGTTTGCCGCTTTGCAGGTCTTCTTTGCAGCTTATAGTTATTTTCGTCCTCCAAAAGGAAAGTGAGAGGCGCTTGCTTGTATAATAACATTGAATGATTCTTCAAGTTAATGTTGAATTTACTTGTTCTCATTCTTTGAGTCTACATTACCAGCTGCTTTCTTAAAACTTTTGATTCTTTATCTTAAGATATGCGCTCTTGCATTAGTAAACATGTAATCAGATACATAAAAGTTGGGATCAATAGCTCAAAACAAGATAATATTTATCAAGAACCGTGCAGTGTCATCTATATTATCCGATGTAAGAAGTTTATATGTGATAAACAAATTATTTTATTTTCTTAATTAATTGAATGTAAAATTTATTAAAAATAATAAAAAAAAAAATCATTTTTAATTATGCTGCATTTGTTTGAACTTTAAATAGAATTTAAAAAGAGTACATAACAAATTCTTAGCTTCTTGTGGTAAACCAAAGCTCGAGAGCTTCCTCGTATTTGCGATCTCCGGAGTTTCGGATCGATGATATCCGATTGCAAACATGTTTATCAATGAACTTGACAAGTCGAGACGGACATGAAGGCACTTCAGCATGACGACGGGCGTTCCTTACTTACCATATGCAGTGTATCGATGCTTAGAAGATGTACCGTGTTAAAAACAGAGGAAGACGCCCAAGACTTGTGATATATCATGGTTTTTACTTTGTTTAGACCATGATATAAGTCCTTTTTATAGAGTTTTTATAGTATTTTGGAGTCTTTTAGAGTCTTTTGCAGGTCTTCGCACGTTTGGAGCATTATTGGATTTATTGAAGATTATTGGAGCATTTTGGAGCAAGAGCTGAAGTCGTGTTGCTGAGTATCTGATTTCACGGCAAGCATCGATCCATACCCCCTGGTATCGATCGATACTCATCGCAGCAAACACAAACCGCGAGTCTTTCAAAGACTTGAAGAATTGCAAAAGTGCCCAGAAGTCTTTAATAATTACAAGAAGACCCCAAGTCGTGATTTAGGTTATAACTGGAATTTTACAGCCATCTGTTTAGGCTATGCTTTATTTTGCTTTAGTTTAAGAGAGATTTTGGTGAGAGACAAGTCTGGTTTCCCTTCGTCCGAGATCAGATCTCAAAACCTTGTTTCTCTTTCTGATTTTATATAGAGTATTTATTCAACATGTTTATTGATTTAATCTTCATGTCTGAGTAGATCACCTGTTAGGTTTAGGGTTTTCTCATAGGGATTTCTTTGAATGCTAGGTTGATTACCCGTTAGGATTCACTATCTGATTAGTTCTTCACCTTAGGTTGTTCTCAAAGCTAATTCTAGATTGATCACCTAGAACTTAGATCTTAGGATAATTGATTAGGCACGGGAGTGCAGTTAATTACCTGATAGAACCTAGGTGAGCAAATTAATTATTCGCAAAGAGATTTGGTTTAATTAATTTGTGAACATATCAAACTTGAACTTTAAAGCTGATTTAGAATTTAGGATTCGCAAAGAGATTTGGAATTCCTAGTTTTTAGATTTAGGTAGTTTTCGCAACGAGAGTTGGTTAATTATATTTTAGTGATTTGAGTTCTAGAACCGTGCTTAATCTGAATCCTGTTAGTTAATTTAGCTGCATTCATTGATTTCCTGAGAAATACCCTAAGCCTACATTCCTCCAACTGAATTTACAAACGCTTTTACTTGCAATCCTGTTTTCAATTACCTCATCTGGTTTAGCTTGTTTCTGATCTATATAATCTATTGAGTGATTCTTGAGTTCTTGGGTTCGACCCCTTGATTTACTGCAGCAACTGCTTTAGTACTATTTAGGGTATTAAATTGAGCATATCAATTTTGGCGCCGTTGCCGGGGACTCAATTCGCCGTTAGATTTTAGCTAAGAAATTCGTCTAAATCGCCCGAGTATCGATCGATACCCTTGAGTATCGGTCGATACCCGTCGTAAATTTCAGTAACTTACGCTCTTTACTTCTGTTTTCAGGTGCATGCCTAATCGAGAAACCAGAAGCAAAAAGAGTACTCCGCTAGTTGATCTATCACTGGAACAGCTAGCACACGTGGAACGCACAAACAGGAAAGCAAAGAAATCAGCTAAGATGAACAACAATCAAGTCGGGTTGGTTCGTGATGCTGCTGGAGCTTACATAGACCAACATGGTCGGTTGTGCAACGAGCAAGGACAACGTCTGGATGGATAGGGGATCGTCATTCCACCTGCTCCTGTTGTCGCTGAGAATGTAGCTGGGAACGCGCACAATGCTGTGGTTAATCGTGGAAGAACGATTGGTGAGTACAACAGGCCGGATCAGTTTTTCGCCAATCGGTCTGCGATTCGTCCTCCTGCGTTCGAGAGGAACGACTTTGAGCTGAAACCCGCTTACTACACTCTAGTGGGACAGCATCTCTTTCATGGTCTTCCTCATGAACATCCAATGGACCATGTGGAGAAATTCGAGGACTTGGTCACTAGCATCAAGAGCAATGGAGTGTCCTACGATTATCTCTTCTGCAAGCTCTTCCCCTACTCTCTAGGTGGAGAAGCTACTTACTGGCTGAGGCAGCTACCTCCTGGATCGCTGACTAATTGGGAGGACACTAAGAGAGCCTTCCTGATTAACTTCTATGATGATGGACGATCTGAAGATCTGAGGAACAAGATCTCCACTTTTTCTCAAGGACCTACTGAGGCGTTCAAGGCTGCTTGGAAAAGATTCAGATCGTACCAGAGAGATTGTCCACATCACGGATACTCTGATGTGCAGCTGCTGGGTATTTTCTTTCGAGGAGTAGATTGGAGGTATCAGATGGCTCTGGACTCTTCAAGCAATGGTAATTTCAACACCAACTATCCTGAGGACGCCTATGTGTTGATTGAGAACTTTGCATCTAGCAGCAGCACAAAGAGTGCAGATTTCGAGCGCAACAAGCTGGCTGGTAATCAAGATGGATCGCAGATCGCTGAGTTTAAGGCTCAGCTGGATTCTATGCACAGTCCTCTGCTGGGAAAGTTAACAAAGGCTGTCCATTTTGCTGAAGATGTTGAGGTTTTCAATGAAGGTGAAGCAGAAGATGTCAACTACATTGGTGGGTCTGGTTTTCAAGGACAGAGGAACCAATTCAACAACAATCGGAGCTTCAACAACAACTTCCAGCAAGGAGGATTCAACCAGAAACCTGCCCAGAACAGTGGTTACACCAGGAACTACGGAAGTCCTTCTTACGAGCCTGTAACTGCTAAGACATCAGAGAACAAGATTGAGGCCATGCTTGAAACACTTGTTCAAGGACAGCAGCAGATCACAGTGACCTTCAATGGTAAGATGGACGCCATGTACAAAGATCTGAGCGGAATGATCGATTCTCTCGGTATTGGTCAGAAGAAGCTGGAAACTCAGGTAGCTCAGACTTCAGAAAGTTCAAGAAGACAATAAGGTTTTCTTCCAGGAAAGGGAGAGAACCCAAGGGCACACATCAATGCCATTACCTTGAGAAGTGGTAAGGAGGTCAATTCAGGAGCAAGAGTGGACCAACCTGCTGTTAATTTCGAGATGTCTGACGATGAAGACACTGAAATCGCCAAGGCATCGATCGACACTACTCAGCATCGATCGACACCGATCGCGATTCTCAGACGGGAAAACTCAAAATCCCAGGTATCGATCGATACCCCCCTGTATCGATCGATACCGAACCTGAAGACGATGCAGAACTTGAGGTTACGAAGGAGAAGGAGAAGGCTAAAGCACTACCAGAGAGAGTCTACATCCCGAGGATACCTTATCCCAGAGCTCTTGGGAAGACTAAGAAGGAGGTAGAGGACGCTAAATGCAAGGAAATTTTGGACAAGCTGGTTGTTGAACTTCCCTTCATCGATGCTATCAAGACTTCTGCAGCCTTTAGGAGATATGTCAAGAAGATGGTGTCCAGCAACGTGAACCTTGAAGACGGCTGTCTGATGATCACTCATGAGTGCAGTGCAATCCTAAACAACAGAATCCCAACGAAACTTCCAGATCCAGGGAGCTTTGTCTTGGATTGTACAATCGCTACTGACAGGTTTGAGCGTTCTCTTTGTGACCTTGGCTCGAGTGTCAACCTCATGCCTTACTCGGTTGCTAAGCGAATGGGAATGACAGACTTCACTTCTACGAGGATCTCGCTAATACTCGTTGATCGTTCAGTCAGACTCCCAGAAGGATTGCTCGAGGATGTTCCGATTATGATTGGGAATTGGTTAAACCCAACTGATTTCATTGTCTTGGAGTATGATTCGGAACCCAGAGATCCTCTCATCTTGGGAAGGCCATTCCTAGCAACAGCTGGTGCTCTGATTGATTGCAGGAATGGGAAGATAAGTCTTAACATTGGTGAGTTGGTCATGACTTTTAACATGGAGAAGATGATGAAGAGACCAACCATCGATGGACAGACTTTCTTCGTTGATACCTTCTGTGATATTGCTGAGGAGTACTTCCTGGAGATGCATCCTGAGGACCCATTGGAGAGGGCATTGGTCTGTTCGGCTGAGTCAGAGGTTAAGCCAAACGATGCTGCTGCTGAATACGGAAAGATACTCGATTCCGCACGACCAGTATCGATCGATACCCAGCTGGTATCGATCGATACCCTGCGGCCAGAAAGAAATTTGGCCGAGAGAACTATGCAAGCTGCTGGGCTTGGAGATTGGAGCGAGGAGAACGCTCTCAAAGTGGAACTCAAACCACTTCCTGCGAATCTGAGGTATGGTTTTCTTGGTCCTAATTCCACGTTCCCAGTAATCCTTAATGCTTCTTTGAACAACGCAGAGGTTACCTTACTGCTAAGCAAGTTGCGCAAGTATCGCAAAGCTCTTGGCTATTCTCTTGATGACATTTCAGGTATATCACCGAACCTGTGCATGCATATGATTCATCTTGAGGACGAGTCAAAGGCTTCAGTTGAGCATCAAAGGAGGCTGAATCCGAACCTGAAGGAGGTGGTTAAGAAGGAGGTCATGAAACTCTTAGATGCAGGAGTTATCTATGCCATCTCAGATAGCTCTTGGGTCAGTCCAGTGCATGTTGTTCCTAAGAAAGGAGGGATAACAGTCGTGAAGAATGAGAAGGATGAGATGATTCCTACAAGGACTATCACTGGACATCGAATGTGCATTGATTACAGGAAGTTGAATGCAGCCACACGGAAATATCACTTCCCATTGCCATTCATTGACCAGATGTTGGAGAGGTTGGCTAGTCATCCCTACTACTGCTTCCTTGATGGATATTCAGGTTTCTTCCAGATTCCTATCCATCCAGATGACCAAGGGAAGACCACCTTCACCTGTCCCTATGGCACATTCGCATACAGGAGAATGCCATTTGGGTTGTGTAACGCTCCAGCCACTTTTCAGAGGTGTATGATGTCTATCTTCACAGACATGATTGAAGATTTCATGGAGGTGTTCATGGATGATTTTTCAGTATATGGATCATCATTCAAGGACTGTCTGGCCAATTTGTGTAAGGTACTCCAGAGATATGAAGAGAAACACTTGGTCCTTAATTGGGAAAAGTGTCATTTTATGGTTCAGGATGGCATTGTACTTGGGCACAAGGTCTCTGAAGCTGGAATCGAAGTTGACAAAGCCAAGATTCAGGTCATGACAAGTCTCCAACCACCTACTTCTGTGAAGGATATTCGGAGTTTCCTTGGTCATGCTGGGTTTTACAGGAGGTTTATCAAGGATTTCTCCAAGATAGCACGTCCACTCACTGCT
>PKML01036372.1:532695-585923 GCA_002933935.1 Eutrema yunnanense
CAAAGAGATTTGGAATTCCTAGGATTTAGATTTAGATAGTTTTCGCAACGAGAGTTGGTTAATTATATTTTAGTGATTTGAGTTCTAGAATCGTGCTTAATCTGAATCCTGTTAGTTAATTTAGCTGCATTCATTGATTTCCTGAGAAATACCCTAAGCCTACATTCCTCCAACTGAATTTACAAACGCTTTTACTTGCAATCCTGTTTTCAATTACCTCATCTGATTTAGCTTGTTTCTGATCTATATAATCTATTGAGTGATTCTTGAGTTCTTGTGTTCGACCCCTTGATTTACTGCAGCAACTGCCTTAGTACTATTTAGGGTATTAAATTGAGCATATCAACTTGCATCCGAGAGAAGGATAATGTTTTGCCAATCTTTTGTGAAACGAGATTTGAGGAATCCTTTGGTTAGACATGCCCACACCTCTGCTTCCGTTGATAAACGGTATCGCTAACCATGTGAACAGTGAACACTACGGCGTTGATGAACAAATCATCTCTCAACCACTTCTTTTCTTCGCGGCAAGATATAGAAGATTTTGAATTATCTAGAATATTATTAGTAAATATTGTATATTTATTATATAAGATATTTACATATTTGTATTTATCTAGTTTATAAATATCTCTAGTAATATGTAGGTACTTTAATCATTATAATTATGAGAACAATATACAATTCTTCCTAACCACTAATGTATTCTTCTCTTATAACAACAAATTGTGAATAAAAATCTGTATGCATAACTTACCTCTTTAAGAGTCAGACTTTTTTATTCGTAATTTGTTGGGCTAATTCCTAGTAATCAATCAATACACAGTGAGAAGCCGTTGGTTAGACGGAAATAATTTTAGAGACAAGCTTAATTGTAGCTTAATGAGAACTACTAAGACGACTCTACAAATTTAGGGGTGTCAAAATGGGTCATGGGTCAATTTGTAATGGGTCATGGAACAAATGGATGATCCGTTGGATCCATCATCATGACATCATAGCAGTATTACATCATCAGTGCATCATGGGTCATGAATTCATTTCAATATTATAATGTACTTTTATTATGACTAGACAATTTTTCTTTAAGTATCGTGAATTTGTCATGAATTCGTTGAACCATGTCTTTAACAGAAAATGTGAAATTACGTTTTTGACGGGAAAATACAGAATAACGTATGTAAATAAATACCATTAATAATTTTGAAATGAGAAAATTAAAAATGGTGAATTATTAATGATATTTATTTACATACCAAAATTTGATTCATAGATCACCCATTTGACCCATGTAATTAGATGGGTCATGGGTCATCCATGACCCATACTCATGGGTCATCCATGACCCATACTCATGGGTCATCCATTGCCCATTTACACTCAACTCATTAGGGTCATGGGTCATGGATGACCCATTTGACCCATTTTGTCACCCATTTCTACAATGGACAATTTTACCCGTCTATAATGATTCACGACCGACAGTTTTACATGCACCACGTTTATGATGTACAACTTTACATTTAACACTCAATGCCTTACTTGCACCATGCTAGAAATTTCCTATAAATTTACATCCATTAATCTGCATAAATCACATTATTTAGGAATCAAATCTCATATTTCTAATGTAAAAGTATTAATGAGCATTTGGTTAACCACTAGAGCAATTGAGTTTCCACAACCCAAAAAAAAACATTTACAAACATTAGCCATAAGAGCCAAGAAGGCTACCAAGATCAATTGTTACGGGCTGCTAATGTTTGAGACTTATCAGTCATTCCTAAGATTAAAGTAGCTGAATTATAGCTAACGAAATCTTGATCAGTTGTTTGCTTTCTTATTATATTTCCTTCAATTCAATTGACATAAGTTTTTGAAGATTTTCACCCATTATATAACCTTCATCTAGAGAGTTTTGGATTTAAAAGCAGAACGTAACAAAACCATTGGGATTCAACTTAATCTAGAGAATCTATTTCTTGTGATAAAATCAGAATACAAAAGACTTAACGACGAGAGAATGTATCAAATGCTTTGGCAAGATCGACAAACAAGTCCTGGTTTCTCAAGAGGAGCTTTCTGTTTTCTGTTTCTTGGCCTTCTCAATCAGAGGTTTCAACTGTTTCTTCTCTGCAAGAAGTTTGAGGAAGTTGAACAAAAACGGAATGTAGTTGTGCTTCCTCCTAATGTTCTCGGTTCTCCATTTCATGAACTTCTCTTCCTCCATAACAATCTTATCACTCACAGCCTCGATCCCGCTCTTCACCTCACCAATCAAAACTTCAAGTGATTCTGCACTGCTTTTGTCCAAACCAGCCAATTCCTGCTGAAGTTGTTCCCTCTGCTTTTGAAGCTCCTTGAGCTCTGCCGTGTAGATATCCTTTCTGTTTTTAATGACAGCCAAAAGATTGAACCTAATCTCACTCTGTGAGTACCTCTCAATCCGTTCTTGGATAACCGGTTGAACCATTTGCAGCCATTCGATATCACTTTGGTCCCCGGGGCATGGACCAAGACTGATAGGTCCTTCCTTGAGACCATCAAGCTCGTACAAGACTCCATCCACAGGTATGTAGCTTATGAAATGGTAAACATCATCATCTTTTGTAGCAGTTTTCTGTTCCTCTGGGACAAATGGTTCAGGCCTTGCGAAACTGTTGTGAGCAGCCCGAATTGCCTCGCTGTTATTGATAGCCAAACCCTTAAGGTCAGATGGAAAGTTCTTGGTGAATTCTTTCAGCGCCGATAATTCAGGACCAATGTCAACGTCTGGAGAGTTCAAGAGGATAGACAGGATCGCTTGGGTTGCACAAGCATTGTTAATGACCTATAAAAGTATACAACGTTTGAGTTTAAGATTGAAAAAGAACCATTTAATCAAAATTGTATGCTTTTGTATATCAATTTAACCTGGTTTGCAAAAAATAGGTTAGAAACTGGATCTTGGATTGTTGGACGATCATCTTTTACCCCAGCTTGCCATTTGAAAAGAAAAATCAAACCGTAGACGGGTCTACGAGGCAGCCACATGGTTAAAAAATATAGATTAATAAGGGCATAGGTATAACATTCAAGTTAAAATCTAACTCATAGACTGGGAGGTTTGACTCCCATAAAAACAATATCATTTATGTTCCATGACCATCCATTAAAACGAGTACAGAAACTTCACAAGGGGCTAAATAATTTTCGATGCAACTACTCACCTGAGGTTGTTGAGAGAATCAAGATCCAGTGAATACAACTCTTCAACCTACAAGAAAGGAGAGTCAAGATTAAAAATGATTGGAAAAAACTCAAATCAAGTGGTGAAAGCTAACGCAATAAATCATTGCAATAGTCAATTTCATCTGTTCAGGATGCATTTGGAAATCCAAAAGGAACGAGTACGGATATAGGTATAGGACAGAACAGACATGAAATAACACATACACTGAATTCAGAAGGTAACTAAAGGACATGAGTAAGAAAAAGGAAAAAAGAAAATTCCAATTTTTTCTTCAGGATAAAGTTTACTAGCATTTAAAAAAGAAAGCAACTTACAGCAAGAAGCACAATACTATGTCTGTTTGTCAACATTGATAGCATTGCGCGTTCCTATACTTCTATTCCTTAGATTCTTAAGAGATGGATAAGACTTGATAAAGCAAAACATTCTCCTATTATCTTAGTCTACCTTTTTGTTCCAACACAACATGAAGATAATTTCTCCGACCATGCAAGAATATGCATCGCTCTATACCACCAACAAATGAAAATCAAGACAGATACACTATAAGAGTATATTATTATTACCTGCACTCCTTTGACTTGCATTTGTTGAATAAGCTCTGTAAACACACCTGTTGCATACATATATACAAATATATAAGCAAACACACAAAGACTCCACACACAATATCAATAAACAAAAAAAAACTAAAGACAGTTACAATGTGCAGAACCTTCAACTGATCTATACCAAAATACCAACACTTTTTTTACTATATAAACTCAAATATCATTCAAGCCGGATATGAATTATCTTAAAGTTACTATCTTTCTCTTTAATCTCCAAAGCCTAACACTGAACAAGCTGAAACAGCCTTAGACCCTTGAATAATACTCCAGAATTTTCAAACTTTGACAAAATCTTCCGTCTTTTATATAGTACCAAACCCACACAAACAGACCCATTCAGACTTTCCCAAATCTACTCACAACGCGTAAGAACAACACGAGGAACATAAATTGCAAATCTTTTCATCAAACCAACAAAATATATGGTAAATAGAACTAGGATTTAGCATCTAAAAGCATCGAATTTCAAGTTCTAATTAAACTTCTCGATGAAGTGAGAATCAGTTTAAGCACAAACCCAACCCGATTACTCTCCATATAATCTATCGGAAGAGAAATAAAGCAATTTGGGGAGAACAAACGTACCGGGATCCGACTCGATCGTGCACCAAGACATGACGAAACGCCTTTTGAACGCTTGGTCGAATCGAAAGGGAAATAGAAGTTGAGAGACGGATTTGGGATGCTCGAGATCGCTTTCGTGAATCGATTTGGGAATTAGGGTTTAAACTTCGCTTGTTTCACTGCCTTGGCCAGATTTTATTTTCTTTTGTTTTTTAAATAGTCTCTTACCGTGCTTTTTTAATTTTTCCGACTAAGAATTTTATTAATTTTGCAAATCATAATCAGAAAAACTAAGGGCAATAATTATACAAAAACCATTATAATAGATATAATATTTTTTTTTAGCTAGTAAATCAACACAAGCATTTTGTTGTTCGGTTCTTATGTGAAAATTTGATCATTTCGAACATACTGCTCCATTTTTTGATGTCCTTCAAGTAGTGTTGGAGTTTGAGGCTAGTGATATTGCCATTGATAATGAGATTGATGTTGAGACTATCTTCTTCAAACTCTATTTTGCGGTCAGCGGCATGTTTAGACTCATCGTTTTAAAGCGAATTGAAAAATATAGTCCTTTTTATTTAACAAAAAAAATCAAGTTGTCTAAAAACTTACACAATATTGATAATATCACCAAAAATATAAAAAATTTAAATCACATTTTTATATTTTTATTAGCTATTTTTTCTTTCTTTTTACGTACTTCTTTACTAAAATTTCTTCAATGTGTTTGTTATTAATCTCATTAAAGATTACTATAAAGCATATTAATAAATTTTCATAAAAATAAAAATAAAAATAATAATTTTAGTTTTATGGTTTTCTCAAACAAACACCTCAACCATATTTATCAAATTATATATATATAAGGGTAAATTATAAAAAAAATGTTGCCCTCTAATATTATAATATTTTTGATGGCCTTAGATAAATGTCTATTTTTTCATCATGAAGCACGGTACTCTTTGCGGTAACCAATAGACCATGCCGCTTGTATTGCCCAAAAGGGAGATGTACATTCTGATTTTTCTGGTGTATACATTCCTTGTGATTTTCCCATTCCGCAATCAAGAAACATACCATTACTATTCCGTATAATCTATCAAAGGCCAGACGCCTGATCCCCATCATGATGAGATGCATCATTATTGCATTTAATCCAATCACTAAGTGGCGTCTTCCACAGTACCTTACCTGGTCGATTCCTTGCAGATGATCCATTTCCGTCATGTTGTTTAGGTTGGCTGTTAATCCATTCGCTGACATCTCTCGAGTGATGCGGGAGCAAGTGACCAAGACAAAGCAGCAACACAAGGCGTTGAGAAGAACAACGGCTGGCTGTTACTATGTTGTTTTTAGCCCATCCAACTCTCTAAACACGTGGGCAACAAGATGATGGGCTATATTTCTTGGATTAAGGTCTAATGAGTGTTTTAGAGCCCAAAAGAAGCATGACAAGAGTCATTTTCGTCCATGGTCAAGACAGTATTTAATTCAGTCAATAATCCTAGTTTTTATGCATTATTTAGTGTATTTTGGATTTTCTATGTAGTCTAAATTAAGTGTATCTTCTTATGCACTAATTTGCTTGTATTTCCTCTATATAATGAGGCTTATTATCATGGAATAAATCAGACTTTGAGTATTGAGAATTTGGAGAGTCATTTTGATCCCTTTGTGATATGTTGATCATTTTCCTTTATCCTTTGGTTTCTGGAGAGCCATTGGTGGTGGATTTGAGCGTCTTTATCATCTGATGGTGGCAACTTTATCCATGTGTGTTGTTAGCTCAACGGGTTTCTTTATCACTTTGTGGTGGCAACTTTATCAAAGTGTATTGGTGATCCCGATCTTTCTATCTATCCGGTTATTTGCAAAGCACGGTCTGGTCTTGTTTAGATTGATCTCAGTAACCTTCGCAGCCCAAAGTACGCATTAGCTTGGTGTCAAAGCTGTCATGTTTCACTCTCATTTTATTTCACTCCATTTGCATCCGCTACACCCATCATCGAGGCAAGCTCTAAAGCTTCAACCGCCGTGATGTTTTTGTGATTGAACAAGATCTCATTCCAACATTTCCAGAGACGCCACAACATCCATAAAGGGAGATAACGATTGTGTTCCAGAACAGAGTCATCCTTATGCATTGAAAATAGAAACCTCAGTTTGTCTTCGATTGGTGTTTGTCTACTACAAAGATGATGTGAAGGTAATCCATTTAAGTGACATACTTCCTCTGCATAGTGGTAGGAGAAGAAAACATGATCACTGGTTTCCACATACGTGCATCAATGAGCACAAAATCGATCGACATTCATGCGCTGATATCGAATCTGAACGTATGACTTTTTTTCATTTTGTGAAAAACACAAAATGAGAAAATTAAAAATAATGGAAACAAAATAAACCAAAAAAATTATTAGTTAATACTTTCAATGAAATATCATGTTTTGTAATTCTTTTCGATAAAAAGTATTAGAACAAGAGGTGAAAAAAGTATATTCGTGGTTTAGGATTGGATTAAAGAAATCGATCTAATCCATTCAAAAATTAGGATATCCAAAATTTTAGCTGAAGCACGACTTTGCATTCATTGTTTTTTGAGGAATGGGATAATGTCTACAACCCAAAACAATGGACAAACTCTTGAGTTATCTTCTTTTCGGAAATGAAAATAAACTCACATGTTTTAGTAGCAAGATTAGAAGAAATTTGATTTGAGACTACGCTTTCACACAAAATCAAATTATATCGGAAAAATAACAATTTGAATTGAAAAAGTGTTCACTTTTATTGGTAACTAGGAGAAGACCTGCGTGTACACGCGGGTTTGTATATTTTATATATTTTTTTAATTTATGTTTAGTATAATATGATATATTTGTTATTTATTTTTAGGAGTTATTTTTTTTTAAAATACCCGAACAAAAACAACTTAATTCGAGATATAGCATATGTTTCATGTAAATATATAGAAATTGTTTGAATTTATATATTCACTCATTTGCTATGAGAAAAATAATACTATCTTATGTTTAATAAAAAAGTTTAAAATGTTGTAGTACTAATAAAGCCTTTTCCATAATAAAGCTCCACTTTTATGTCTTCGTCTTCAGCTAAAAAGAAGGAAAAAGATCGATCGTTAGTTGTACATTCTTTATTCACACTTCATTAGCTACAATTTATTAATTAAGTGTTGACGGTGTTTTTTTTTTTGTAATTATAATATGTACCTGGTTTAAGTTTTTTTCGTAGATGTTTTTCTTGCTGATTCTTCCTTTAACCGAATTAGTCTTCCTCGTTTTCTTCTCCTATTTGTATTGTTTAGTAATTAGTATTGATTTTGTAATATAATAATATTTATGACTGATTTTTTCATACATTTATCATTAGCTTTGAGGTCGTTGAAAATCTCTTTGTAGACAACATTTCTCATAAGTGGAACTCGCCCTAGTTTAAACGCTCCCAGGCCCGGAGTTCGAGGTAGCCGCCGACGGCAACAATCCTCCTCATGTGCGACGAAGCTTCTTTTTCTCGGGCCTTCCAGGATCATCCCGAAGAACCGTCTCTCTCATTCTGCCGGCTGCAACCGTCGCCGGCGAGATCTTTTTAACCACCACATTCCTGTCTTTCCGTTCGTGTCTACTCGTTGCTCCATGGATTCCGGCGAGATTTGTTATTGTTCTGTGCTCACACTCCGCCGCCTGGCCTCGTCGCCGGGGACGACTCTGCTAACTTCGAGTTTGTTTCTCTCCTCGCCGCACATTTCTCTCCTTCAACCGGACCCACCGGACCCTAACCGTTGATCTCCGCCGCTGGTTATGAAAATCCCGCGACAGATCTCACCTCAAACGTTGGCATTCTCAAGGGAGCCGACATCGGCGTGCTTCCAGAAGACCGTATCAATAAATTCCGCCGCTCCAAAGCCGCGACTCGCGGTTGTTTTCAACCGTTTACCAGATCTACTAGCTTTCCGACTGTTCGGAGATATCTCAACGTTGCTTCACCATCCGACGCCATACTCAGAGTCATTTCCTTCGCAAGCTGCAAGTTTGCTTCACCGACCTTTGCTCAAAGGATCGAGTCTCTCCTCCAGGCCACCGTGTTCTCTAAATCGCGGATGGAGTCCGGTGAATGCTCAAAATGGGCCTGGACCAATAAGCTAACATATCTCAGCCCACCAACTTTAAATTTGGATGGCCCATTCCCCAGCCCAACAAGATTCAATGATGATGGGATTACAGCCTCCAACTTCCTCCCTTTGGGAGAGATTCTTGCCACTATTTTCCTCCCTTTGGGAGAGATCGTTTCTACCATATTCCTCCGTTATGGAGATAACTTTTCCACCAACTTCCCTCTCGATGAGAGGTATCTTTTTCTCGGCTTTAAAACTGAGGAAAATTTTGAACTTGCTAACCGGTTTGTCATCTTGTGTAGCGGTCTGTATGGGCCCTGAAGATGCAACGAGACTCATTTCGATGAGATTCGACGGTATGAGCGGTTTTTCAACGTCACAAGATAAAGTGACTAATTTTAAGCTTTCCGGTTTTACCGGTAATGTGCTATCGATGCATCCAATCTTGGATTCGCTGTCATTCTATCATTGAGATTACTTTGGTTTAATCTTTGTTGCTTCCAATTTTTACTTTTTTAGCGTAAGAGTTTTTATAACTCTTTTCGTGCGATGTAATCCTAGTATTTAAGTAATGAAATCAAAGGTTGCACAAAAAAAAAAGACAACATTTCTCAATGATTCACATGACTGCTCTGTTTTTGACTCGCTCCAAATGTGTAGTCCCTTTTCTGATGTAGCTCTTGACAATGCAACATATAGTTGTCCGTGACTGAAAACTGGTTTAGGAAGATAAATTCTAATGATTATAACCTTGTTGGATCTTGCTGAAAAATACAATATAATCAAACTGTTAACTCCCAAGAGACTTGGTCACGACTCACCAGTTGAAAGCAACGAAAAAGTATCGTAATTTTAAGAAAACAGGTACACAATAAATGAAATTATGGAAACCAATACAAACCTTAGTTGGAGTGCTGGTCATGATATACCTTTCCCTTTGCGTGCACAATTACCTGAATTGAAGTAGTTCACCATAGATAACCGTGTAATCTAACTTTGCCATAGGCTAGCGACTAAGGGACTAAAATCATATTTACCTGCAAAATGGCAGAGAAAAGGAAAATGAGATGTGGAGAAAACCATTTCACACCAATATAGAACAAATTGATCATAACAGCCGTTCAAGATTTTAAACTTGACATACAAAAGGGCGACACAAACATCAAAGACTTGCTGCACACTTAGAATCCCAATAACATGTACATCTTCATATCATAGAAATCACAAACCATATATTTTCTGAATAATGCAAAAACCTGTAAGAAGAGATAGACGTGAAACAAATAAAAGAATATTTGAAAACAAATTACAAATAAATCAGTGAAATCTTATATTGCAATTTTGCTAATCTGTTGAATGATCTATTAATATACCAAGATAATCAAAAGAAAAAGAAGATAGAGAATTAGTTAAACTATTAAATGGGTTTACAATTTGGAATCAGCAGCCTTCGTAATAGAAAGGACTTCATTAGATGCTTCCAAGCATTAGAGGTTTCTTTATCCATGACTATAACCTAGTTGGATCTTGCTGAAAAATGCAATATAATCAAACTGTTAACTCCCAAGAGACTTGATCACAACCCACCAGTTGAAAGCAACGAAAAAGTATCGTAATTTTAAGAAAACAGGTACACGACAAATGAAATTATGGAAACCAATACAAACCTTAGTTGGAGTGCTGGTCATGATATACTTTTCCCATTACGTGCACAGTTACCTGAATTGAAGTAGATGCTTCCAAGCATTAGAGGTTTCTTCATCCATGACTATAACCTTGTTGGATCTTGCTGAAAAATGCAATATAATCAAATTGTTAACTCCCAAGAGACTTGATCACGACCCACCAGTTGAAAGCAACGAAAAAGTATCGTAATTTTAAGAAAACATGTACACAACAAATGAAATTATGGAAACCAATACAAACCTTAGTTGGAGTGCTGGTCATGATATACCTTTCCCTTTACGTGCACAGTTACCTGAATTGAAGTAGATGCTTCCAAGCATTAGAGGTTTCTTCATCCATGACTATAACTTTGTTGGATCTTGCTGAAAAATGCAATATAATCAAACTGTTAACTCCCAAGAGACTTGATCACGACCCACAAGTTGAAAGCAACGAAAAAGTATCGTAATTTTAAGAAAACAGGTACACAACAAATGAAATTATGGAAACCAATACAAACCTTAGTTGGAGTGATGGTCATGATATACCTTCCCCTTTACGTGCACAGTTACCTGAATTGAAGTAGATGCTTCCAAGCATTAGAGGTTTCTTTATCCATGAATATAACCTTGTTGGATCTTGCTGAAAAATGCAATATATCAAACTGTTAACTCTCAAGAGACTTGATCACGACCCACCAGTTAAAAGCAACGAAAAAGTATCGTAATTTTAAGAAAACAGGTACACAACAAATGAAATTATGGAAACCAATACAAACATTAGTTGGAGTGCTTGTCATGATATACCTTTCTCTTTACGTGCACAGTTACCTGAATTGAAGTAGATGCTTCCAAGCATTAGAGGTTTCTTCATCCATGACTATAACCTTGTTGGATCTTGCTGAAAAATGCATTATAATCAAACTGTTAACTCCCAAAAGACTTGATCACGACCCACCAGTTGAAAGCAACAAAAAAGTATCGTAATTTTAAGAAAACATGTACACAACAAATGAAATTATGGAAACCAATACAAATCTTAGTTGGAGTGCTGGTCATGATATACCTTTCCCTTTACGCTGAATTAAAGTAGATGCTTCCAAGCATTAGAGGTTTCTTCATCCATGACTATAACCTTGTTGGATCTTGCTGAAAAATGCAATATAATCAAACTGTTAACTCCCAAGAGACTTGATCACGACCCACAAGTTGAAAGCAACGAAAAAGTATCGTAATTTTAAGAAAACAGGTACACAACAAATGAAATTATGGAAACCAATACAAACCTTAGTTGGAGTGATGGTCATGATATACCTTCCCCTTTACGTGCACAGTTACCTGAATTGAAGTAGATGCTTCCAAGCATTAGAGGTTTCTTTATCCATGAATATAACCTTGTTGGATCTTGCTAAAAAATGCAATATATCAAACTGTTAACTCTCAAGAGACTTGATCACGACCAACCAGTTGAAAGCAACGAAAAAGTATCGTAATTTTAAGAAAACAGGTACACAACAAATGAAATTATGGAAACCAATACAAGCATTAGTTGGAGTGCTTGTCATGATATACCTTTCCCTTTACGTGCACAGTTACCTGAATTGAAGTAGATGCTTCCAAGCATTAGAGGTTTCTTCATCCATGACTATAACCTTGTTGGATCTTGCTGAAAAATGCAATATAATCAAACTGTTAACTCCCAAGAGACTTGATCACGACCCACCAGTTGAAAGCAACGAAAAAGTATCGTAATTTTAAGAAAACAGGTACACAACAAATAAAATTATGGAAACCAATACAAACCTTAGTTGGAGTGCTGGTCATGATATACATTTCCCTTTACGTGCATAATTACCTGAATTGAAGTAGATGTTTCCAAGCATTAGAGGTTTCTTCATCCATGACTATAACCTTGTTGGATCTTGCTGAAAAATACAATATAATCAAACTGTTAACTCCCAAGAGACTTGATCACGACCCACCAGTTGAAAGAAATGAAAAAATATCGTAATTTTAAGAAAACAGGTACACAACAAATAAAATTATGGAAACCAATACAAACCTTAGTTGGAGTGTTGGTCATGATATACCTTTCCCTTTACGTGCACAGTTATCTGAATTGAAGTAGATGCTTCCAAGCATTAGAGGTTTCTTCATCCATGACTATAACCTTGTTGGATCTTGCTGAAAAATGCAATATATCAAACTGTTAACTCCCAAGAGACTTGATCACGACCCACCAGTTGAAAGCAACGAAAAAGTATCGTAATTTTAAGAAAACAGGTACACAACAAATGAAATTATGGAAACCAATACAAAACCTAGTTGGAGTGCTGGTCATGATATACCTTTCCCTTTACGTGCATAATTACCTGAATTGAAGTAGATGCTTCCAAGCATTAGAGGTTTCTTCATCCATGACTATAACCTTGTTGGATCTTGCGGAAAAATGCAATATAATCAAACTGTTAACTCCCAAGAGACTTGATCACGACCCACCAGTTGAAAGCAACGAAAAAGTATCGTAATTTTAAGAAAACATGTACACAACAAAAGTATAATCATAGCATAAACGACATCAGACATACAACGCCGCTTCTTCGAAATTCCACAATAATCAAACCAAACATCAAACACACAAAGGAAAACAATGTGTGATGCTCTTAAGATCGATCATGCTCAAAGTTGCGACTAAATCAAAGAATCTTACTAAGTACGGTCTAGATATCGAATTTGCAATATTCATGATCAAATTTAAGGAGATTGGGCAAAAACGATTACTCACATTGTCTGGAACTGATCCTGAAATCTTCATCTTCTTGCATTTCCCAGAGATTTCACCATCGTCGACGTCGCATTTTCTCTTCTTCTTCTTCAACTTTTTCTTCATTGTCTTCTTCTTCGAAGAGATAACCCGCGATTTACCCTTCTTGTCCCTCACTCACCACACATTTCTCCTACAGAAAACAAGTTTCTCAGATTTCCAGATCTTGAAGCTAGTGTCGATCACTGTCACTTCGCTCCTCGAAAACCAAACCAGATCCTTCTCTCATTTCTCTTCCTCATCCACGCCGTCGGCTTCCGCTACGCTTCTTCTCCTCTCCCTCTTCTCCGGCGCCGGTTTCTTGTTGTACGAACTGCGCGACGACGTGGCTAATTTCGAGCGGCGGGACGTTAGCAAAAGTCTCAACAGATCAATGCCTAGGGTTCGATTGTTTCCTCGGGAGCTTCTTCCCGGGAATCGTGAGGAAAGAACATCGATTAATATTAAGCCAGTGAACATCGAGAGGAGAGGACAAAAGTTAATGTTTTTGGGTTCTTGAGTTTTTGTAAAACCCAATTCGGAGCCTTGTTAAGCCAGAGAGAAAGCCCATTGATTTTTTTTTTAAAAGCTAAGCTGTCATAAGAGGGAGAGCTGACGTGTCAGTCTCTTGTGAGACGTCTCAGTGAGTCTTTATATAATAGATTTATGGACAATACAATGCGATTAAGAAATGAACAGAAATGCAACAAGAAAGTAGATCCTTTTGTTCGTCCATTTCTCTCTTTTATCTCTTTGTTATTATTTATTTAACTCTAGTCATTGAATTCGTATTACTATCTCAGATTCGTCTGTTTCAGTGAGTTGGTTTCAATTTCCATGGATTTCTCGTAATAATGGGCTTTATTGAAATGGGCTTCTTATGGCATGATTTTCCGAAGTTACTGGTAATAGGGCTCAAACAAACTTGTTAAGATAACAGTTAATAGCTTGAATGGATTTTAACCTATATGTACTAGACTTTTATGGGTTGGATTCCGTGTGCAATATCTAATATCAACACATGTGAAAGATTTGCATAAGATTTTATTTGGTATTTGTATGGAATGGGAATGCGGATTTTTCTTGTTTTCTTTATTATTGATAGGAATTCTCTTGTTAAGACCATCAAATTTACTTAATGGGGTCTTTTTTGCCTCTTCCCCAGGGATCAATCCCAGTCGAGGGAGCCCTAGGAGAGTTGCCGACTCTAACTACCGTCCATGTACGATCCATACTAGATCTGACCAACTGACCATCCTACCTCCTCTACGTTCTTGACAGCCCATCTTTGTCTCAGTAAAGTCTTTCAGTGACATGTTTCGGTCATTTTCCCCATTACTTAGAAAAAGTGAGCCACCGGTTCAGGTACAAAATGTTGGTGGTGTTCTAACAAAGTTGAAGATGTACCAGTCGTTGTACCAGTGGAAGTAGCACACAGAGTGATATAAGGAAGCGTTGCGGAGAAACCGATGATGTGGAGTCAAAACGTGGGTTGGATTGGACTTCTAGAAGCTTCCAGAGATGTGCCAAGAGGGGTAGCTGAGTTGGACAAGCATCTTGGAGAGGATATTGAAAATTGGAAGATTTCCTTATTCTTAAGAAAAAGAAAAAGGAAATATGACATATCCGTGGAGATTTGGCTTTATCCCCATTATAGTTTAGGGTTACCCACGTGCCTATTGTGTATAAATAGGGGTGTTGAAGCATTGTACGTGCTTAACACAATATGAGAAAGAGTTTTTACTAATAGGGTTTTGGTTATATTGTAGGAAACCAAAGTTAAGGTACTAAGAGGTTCGTCTATGAAATTCATGAATCGAGTATAGATCGTTGAACGTGTAAAGCTAGTTATACAAATCAATGTGTGTTTTGAACTTGATCTAAAATCGTATTAGGTTGAACTTGTATGGTTACTTAACATATTTTTTAGTAATACATTCTTGTAGAAAAATTTGATGTCTCATATTGTGTTCCAGTTCCTGTATCAGTATAGCTCTTGCGTTTTCACAAAATACTATCATTTGTAACATGACTTTATAAACATACGAATGACGAATCCACTAGATTATTTCACAATACCCGAGTCCAAGTCCAATCCATAATAGCTTCCTTTTATGGAATCAAAGTAAATAAATCAACCTCTACGGAGCAACTATTTGTAACAAAATTCAGTAATTTATGATAAAACAAAGATCTGACACAATAGTGTAGGTTTGAGGAGAGAACTATGAGACTATACCAATAAAACCCCTCTTCGATGAAAATATGAATTGCAAAAAAATGAAATACAGTACGCACCAAATATAATATATAAAAACAGAATTATAGCCTAAGCCTAAATTTGCAGGTACTACTTTGAATCTTAATAACATTAGTTGTAGCCAAACTATCCACAAACACACCACATCTAACCAGGAATCTAAACTCCATCAGCTTCAACTTCCCCAATTTGATCCGAACCGGTTGGTTAACTCTAATTCTCAATTGTATATTCCCGGTTCTTTGTTGCTGCTCTTGTAATGTCGTCATTAAAACCGATGCATCCTGAGTTTGGCCGATCATTTCTACGTTTATCACTGTCGTATTTTCATGGCCTTGGTAGAATTTCGGCAACGACCCTATACAAAGCAACAAAATTCGTGAAATCAAGGCTTTGATTAGAGACATAAAAATAATGGCGTGGTAAGGAGTTTTAGAGCAATATAAAAATAATGAAATTAAGGCTTTGATTAGTGACATAAAAACGGTGAAAAAACGGTAGAATCCTTGCCACTTTTGTAAAGAGACACTAATCATAGCCTAAATCTTTATAAAGATCTAGATTTGGGTATGATATAAACAAATTTCAATCAAACAAAACAAATAAACTGGTTTTTTAATAGAGTTTTGAAAATAGGTGGGCCTTCGGTTATTCGCTTCTGTTTCGGTTATTCGCTTCTGTGTTTTTTTGGGTTTTAAAAAATAAGTCATATTCGGTATCAAATTTTATATCAATTCAGTTCAATTCAGTTCAATTCAGTATTTGATAATTCGGGTTGGTTCAGATTCTATTCGGTTTTGGACAGAAAAGCTTATAAAATTAATTAATTAGTTCTAAGTAATATTGTAGATTTTAGTATATTTAAATAGATTTTTATAGATTTAATTAATAATATTAATTGTTTTTCGAATTTCGGTTAGTTAGGTTAATTCCATTCGGTTTCACAATTCGAATTCGATTTGGTTTTGGATCAGGTAATTCGGTATATAAATTTATATTCCATTCAAGTTATTCGCGTTCAAGTTCAAATTTTTTGGTTTGGATTCGGAAATGTTGGTTCGATTCGAAAATTTAGCCTAAACCTATTTGAAACCTATTATGAAGCCTTCCTAAGTGTAGGAACCAAATGGAATTGAACCGGAATCAACCAAATGAACCGGTTTATACTAAGATTTTGAAGCCTTTCTATTTTCTAAGTTTATCAACCAAATTAAACCAAAACAGAGTAAACCAAACGTGGCGTACCATCGCTGAGTTTGGTTTCCATGTACCACACGGTAATCTTGCTCCCATCTTCATAGTAAATTCCAATCTTCTCATTCGGGTTCTTAGCGGTTATAGTCACGTTAAAAGCCGTGGACAAACTCGAGTCTTGGTTAGGTTCAAACCGGGTGAGCTGTAACCGGTCAATAGAGTAATCCGGTAGCTTTGGTTTAAAGACAAGGTAGAGTATGCCAATCGTCGCGCCTACTACAACAACAAGGAGCAAGAGAAGGCAGAGCGTGTAGCACACGCACTTGCAGCAACAGCTTCTTCCTCTCTTCTTTGGAGGAGCCAACGGCACGAAGTGTTGTGGCCGTTGGGTCAAAGGATCTTTGGTCGGGTCTCCGTCTTCTGATCTGGAGGCACCACGTGGAACCAGGGGAGCCGTTGGATGCGTTCTTGGGGCTTCCGGGTCGTGGAGCGGGTGGATTTTCGGGTGATGAGACATTTTTGAGAATCTTGATTACACAAGAAAAGAAGAAGAGGTTTTGTTTTTGTGGAGATCTTGTTTAGGGAGTTAGGGAAACATATAAAGAAGGAGATGTGATGTTGAAGTATGGGTTTTAACTTTTAAAGTCAATAAGGAAGAACTTTTCAAGATGGAGATACGATTTTCATGTTTTTATATATATTTATAACCTATTTTGTTTAATTTGTTTTTGTATGGTTTTTGTTTATTTGATAATGCATTCGTTTCCATACAACATGTCACACGTGTATTTTGAATTTGTTTGTGTATTCAGGTAACGGTCATTTATGGAAATTGAAGTTGATGTGAACCCATAAAAATATAAAAAAATTAATACGTAGCAAAGATATATGTGAATTTGCAATAGATGGAGCTCTCATTCGCTATTTGATATTTTCCTTTCTAAATACCATTTCTTTATTTTGTTTTTCTTTCTTTTTAATCTCTTATCTTTAGCCTTTTACTCTTTTGCTCTTTCATCTTTACTTCTAATCTCTCTTTTTTTGTCTACATAAATGTGTTTTTTGGTTAAATTTAATTGTTTTTTAATCTACAAAATAAATTTGAACATATCTAGTTATCTGCTACACATTTGAGAAAATAGCTCTTTTCAATATATTTTTTTTCCGTCGCCAATAGCTCTTTTTAATTTAATATTTAGATCGGATACTTTTTGATTCGGAGAGGTATATAATAAAGTCAAAATACATTTGTTGAACTAATCTCCTTAGACTTTTTTTTTGTTTTTGACGTAATCTCCTTAGACTTATGCATCAGTGTTCTCATGCATTCCGTCATGGTTCTTTTTTCTTTCTTTAACATGCCACTGGATTTTGTTTTTATTTTATTGTTTTTTCGTCCAAATATAAACACATTCGATATCCCCCAAGTAAATTGTTTTTTTTTTTTTTTTTGATGTTTGACTTATTATGAATCGTTGTTTGAACACTTGAACAAAGAAAATTTCTAGAAGACTATTTTTTCAGTCTTCACCTCCAAAAATTTCTAGAAGACTATTATTAATGTTGTAATTTTTCACGTTTAGACAACCACAAAGGTGGATACAATTTAAAAGAATAAAAAATAGAGTTTGGAGGTCTTTGCTTTTGCTAGAGAATATGCACGAACATTGTTTGCTCTCTTTGTATGTTGGAAAAACACGGTGTGAATTTGCTACTCCAAGAATTGTAGAAGCATAAAATGTGGAAACATAAATTGCGATGAAAATACAAAATATGTTTTAGAAAATCAATTAGTAAGAAATGGATTAAGGAAAAACGATGAAGTAAAGTCGAGATGATCTCTTTCCTTAATTCAAAATATCTATCGTAGTGTGGCGGTTTTTTCGAGATAATGAATCCTATGATACAACCACTTTGAGACTATGATCGCATCACTCGATTGAAGAATCTACTAACTTATAAATCTACGATACTCTCGAAAAAACACTTACTTATAATTAAGAGAGATTGCGGGAATTTCTGTAAAGAAAACGAGTTGTGAGTGTATGTTGAATAAGAGGAGACGTGTTGTATATATAGCGAAGGAAGAGAAATGGCCACTCCACATGATTGCATATCTCGCAAGATCGTGGAGCGATTCGTGGGAACGTTGGGAGCGAAAGACTCACTACAAGAAAACAGTCGATTACCAACGAAATTTTACATCGAATTTTGGCCGTC
Organism: Eutrema yunnanense; assembly: GCA_002933935.1. Lineage (NCBI taxonomy): Eukaryota > Viridiplantae > Streptophyta > Magnoliopsida > Brassicales > Brassicaceae > Eutrema > Eutrema yunnanense. The sequence continues at coordinate 551,379 of PKML01036372.1, forward strand.
GTAAATTGACATCGAGGTTACGACGACATTACGACGAATTTTGAATTCGATGTAATTTCGTCGTAAATATTTGTCGTCGTAATATCGTCGTAACTGGACGTCGACATTACGACGATTGTTTACATATTTTACATCGATATTACGACGACTTATATTCGATGTAAATTACGACGAGTTTACGTCGATTGTGTCTAGGTAGGTGAGCACGTTTTTAAGTCGGGTCACCTAATTAATTACATCTCATATATTCGTCGTAAATCCGTCGTATATGCTATGTAAAATCGTTGTAAATTTTTTTTCCGATGTAAGCTTAATCCGTTGGTAATTCCTAAAAATTTCTATAAATACAGCGTACTTCAAACGAAAGTTATCAAAAAAAAATCTCTTATAAAAAAAAAAAACACTTCAAAAACTTTTTTTATAAAATTTCCATATACGAACTACGAAGATGGATGTATACGCAAAAGGATTCGGAGGGATCGTTGACGAAAGAATTCCAAGAGGGGCTTGAAATATTCATGTATCAGGCCGGAAATATGCAAACAACCCTCGAAAGCGATAAAATGTTATGTCCTTGTCGTAAATGTAAGAATACAAGATATATTTTTATTGAGACGGTGTGGAAGCATTTACTAAATAGAAGGTTTATGTCACAATATTATGTTTGGTATCAACATGGAGAGGGTTTTGAAAGGAGTACTACTGATCAAGCTGATTGTAGTAGTAATTATCAAGGTCGTGTAGATTTTGATCAGGGTAGTAGTTATGATCATGGTCATGAACATCAATTTGATCAGCAGGGTCAAGATCATGATAGGATGCATGAAATGGTCAATGATGCATTTCATGAAACAAATGTTGATAATAGTGTTGAGGAACCCAATGTAGATGCGATGCTAGCCGCTGCAAATCAGCCACTCTACGATGGATGTAGAGAAGGTCAGTCTAAATTGTCGTTAGCAGCTAGGATGATGACAATTAAAACTGATCATAACTTAGCTGATGTTTGCATGGATGATTGGGCTGATCTTATTAAAGAGTATTTGCCAGATGATAATTTGGCTGCCGAAACATACTATGAGATACAAAAATTGGTGTTTAGTCTTGGGTTGCCTTATGAGATGATAGATGTATGTGTTGACAATTGTATGTTTTTTTTTGAAAGATAATGATTAGCTGCAGGAATGTCGATTTTGCCAAAAGCCGAGATTCAGGCCACAAACTTCTGGGCGTAGTAAGATACCGTACCAACGGATGTGGTATCTTCCTATAACTGATAGGTTGAAACGATGTATCAATCTGAAATGACAGCTGGATCGATGAGGTGGCATGCATAACATTCGCAGAGAGAAGGAGAAGTGACTCACCCGTCAGATGCAAAAGCTTGGAAACACTTTAACACGATACACCCAAAATTTGCTAAATATAAGCAAAATGTGTATCTTGGCTTTTGCACTGATGGATTTAGTCCATTCGGTATGTCTGGTAGGCAATATTCTTTATGGCCAGTAATCCTAATGCCATACAACCTTTTTCCAGATATGTGCATGCAAAGAGAATTTTTATTCTTGAGTATATTATATAGTACCGTGTGACTAGAATTTTTATGGCTAATTTTTATTCTAGAAGCGCAAATAGATCATTTTGAGGGACTAGAAACTGTGAATCGTGGGGGAAATTGGCACACTCTAGCTAATATGCCTGATGGATACGGGGGAGAATCACAATTGGCACAAGAAAAGCATTTTTTGGGAACTTCCGTACTGGAAAGATCATCTGCAGCGACACAATCTTGATGTCATGCACATTGAGAAAAATGTTTTTTATAACATCATGCATACAGTGTTAAATGTGAAAGGAAGAACCAAAGACAGCGGAAAGTCAAGGTTGGACTTGCCCGATATTTGCAACAGAAATGAGTTGCATATTATGAGCAATGAAAAATCACCAGTTCCTATATTTCGGTTGGGTGCCGAACAAAAGGCAGCGTTGTTCAATTGGGTTTCATCTGATGTGAAGTTTCCTGATGGGTATGTATCCAATATGGCTAAATCTGTTGAGAAAGGACAAACGTTTTCAGGGATGCAGAGTCATGACTGCCATGTGTTTATGCAAAGATTACTTCCTTTCGCATTTACCGAACTCCTTCAAGGAAATGTTCATGAAGCAATTGGAGGTAAGAGACATCATCATATCACATATAATTTGTTCAAATATTGCACTATATAATTTTGGTGTTGCATGCATCAGAGCGTTTTTCTGGGATCTTAGTAGACGGACGTTGTCAGAAGATGTAATTGCACAGTTGGATGCTAATATTTCAATATTATTTTGCAATATGGAGAAGATATTCCCGCCGGCGTTTTTTGATGTCATGGAACAACTTCCCATTCATCTCCCTCACGAAGCAGAACTAAGCGGCCCTGTTCAGTTTAGGTGGATGTACCCATTGATAGACGACTTTTGCAAGTCTAGAGATCAATTACTCTAAATGCCTATTGAGCATAAGAGGTTATCGAACCTATTGGGAGATGATTTCAAGCACCAAGAATGCAAGACACTAAATGAGTTAAGCTAATTAAGGGTGTTTGATTAAGTAACCAAATTGAAGAAAGCAAAAGCAATTAAACAAGTTGTAAATCAATATAAAAAGGCGAATCTTAGGGTGAGGTAATTGATTTCGGGTGATCTAGAACTAATCCATGATGCCAATATACTCAACCAATGCTAATCCTTAGGTTTAGACCACTAATCAAGACTAATCCACTTCCATGGCATTAATCACTTGCTAATTACCCAATTAAGAACAAATTTCCATTTGTAATTAAGCAATCATCAAGCATTAAACACAAGGTCTAACAACCAATAAACACCTTGGACAACTATTTCCATAGGCCAAGAGTGTAAATCCCTTAAAAAGTTCATTGGGGAATTTCATCGAACACCTTCTGGGCGAGAAATTCCCTATAATATAAATCAACTTGATCAAGGCTAATCTAGCTTTGGGAACACTTATTAAGGAAGGAAATCAAACAATCTAAACCCCTAACATCATGGATCAACCCCAAATCACCCTAATCTATTTCACCCAAAGACCCTAAGAGACTACTCACTAATCATGTTAATCCCAACAAAACCCATGTTAAGTTTGCTAAGATTCATGATTAGGAGAATGCAAGAAAGAAAGATTAAGATGAAAGAACAATAAATTGCATTCAAATCAAAGGTAACTCTCTTACAAAAATCTAAGAACTCTCTCTAAGGAGTAAAGGGTTTTTAGACCAAAAAAAAGGATTAAAAGAAAATTAAGGTTTTTGGGTTCTTAAAGGAAAGTGGGCGACCGGGTCAACCCGGGACAAACCGGGTATTGACCCGGTCAAATCTGGGTCGAGGTTAGGTCGGAGGTCTTCAGTGAATCGGCTATAAATCTTGCACCTGACATCCAAATGACCTGAACCCAGCTTCTGTAGACAGGTAACCCTTCCCTCTACAACTTCCATGAAGACCGGAGAGGCTGAATCAGATCGGAAAGCCTTCGTTTCGCCGGTTCTTTGGACGGTATCATCTTCTTTCGGCCAGACGGACATACCTTGAGTAAATCCGTATTATCTACTTATCCATATGTCCAAATAACCCAATTCAAACTCCTGTGTAAAGCTCATGCACTCCTATACAACGTTTGTGTAGGCCACCGAGGCTAAATACGATTGGAGACCATTCGTCCAGCCAGGTCTCTCAGGCATGTCGGGTGGCTTCGTTCAGACGGACATACTCTCAGTAAAGTGGCCATATCTAACGAACCACGTATCCGAATGACCCGAAACCACCTCATGTAGTCAGCTAACGCACTTGGCTACAACTTTCATGAAGGCCTTAGATTAAACTGGGCACGGAAAGGTCTTCATTTAGCCTGATCTTGGAGTCACTTCGGCTGCATCGGTCGGCCACAGCCCGATGCCACGCACCGATGCACTCCCAGATTTCGCAGAACTTCCATCGGTCGGTGGCAGCGGTGTCTGGCGCACCGATGCCATTCTTGTCGTCGATTGTGAGCTTCCCATCGGTCGGCATCGGACGGATACCACGCACCGATGCATTCTCGGATTCGTTCTACATCGGCCAGGCAGACACGCTAAAGCAAAACAAACACAACTTTGAGGTCCCTTGTCCGAATGACATGAATCCAATTCCTGTGTTTAGAGGACTCATCGAGCTACAACGCTCATGAAGACTCCAAGAGCTGGATCAAATCGGATCGCCTTCTTCTGATCGGTTCTTTGAGACGTTCCGGATGGTTCCTCTCTAGTCTTTAGGCACCAAATGTCCAAACGCCACCAAGTGTCTCCAAGACACCTAGAAACACTCCAAATGTATGCAAAACTCAGTAAGACCTAATTCAAACACCTATTACTCTAAATGAGACCTAAATGCAAGACAAGACCATGATCATGCATGCGAATTACACAAAACTCTAAATGAAATGCATGCTAAAACATGCAATATATGAGTATATCAATCCCCCCAAACTTAAACCTTTGCTTGTCCTCAAGAAAACAAGATCAAGAATGAGAGATGAAATGCAATGCAAGTGGGGCTCTAACCTATAAGAATCATAAGAAACAATCGCACTCAACGTCCAAGTTACTAGTTCTAGGATGCACCAAAGTTGTCTACTCAAAAGGAGTTAGCCATTTCCTTCACAACATGCAACAAAGCCAAACCTCAACCTAGACAAACCATCCTATTATCTAGCCTCTTAACATTGATTATTGGTTTTATCCGTGAATTGTGCTTATGCAAAATTAGATGAAACCGCTTGGCTAAAGGACCGGTTATGAGATGAAGGTGATCTCATCAATATGCAAGGGTAAATAAACACAAGGATCTCTCAATGAACGAGCAAACTTTAACAAAATGCTAAAGGTAAAAGGCAACCTATGCATACAAGGAAAAACTCTCGTCTACCCCGAATGCTTAGAGTGTCACTAACCTTAGCCCAATCTAACCCGTTTTTGCCCGATCCTAAGCTACCCTTTTTATCCCAAGGCATTTTGCCTTCTTAGACCCTTACGCTCTTCTTTGCTTTCCTTTTTCGCCTTCTTCCTCATTAGGGGTTTGCTTCTTCATCTTGGTTATGGTTGATGCTCCTTTTCGTTTTCACTTAGCTCTTTTCTTTTTCTTCTTTTTGGTTCATGCCTCTTCTTTTCTTTGTAGCTTGGCCTTTTTGGCCTTCTTTTCTTCTTTGTCTCTTGAGGCTTTTCTTAGTTATTTAGAGCTTGTTGTTAATCACACTTGCACCAACCATACCATTCATTTTGTACTCCCCTCTTCATCGTCCTTCCTTCCTTCTTTTATTCCACCATAATCATCAAAGATCAAGCCATTCCCCTAAATATTTCTAACCTTTCCCCATTCTCAAACTTTAAGAACCGCCACCTATCTAACATAGTTCTAGATTAGCTCCTTGATGTTGGAACTAAGTCTACACAAGAGTGCTTCCTTGTCGCCCTAAACCTAACACGTTTTGTCAAGTTCACTCCAAAAAGACCTCACAAGACCCCCACAAAAGATTAGGGGCTAGAAACGAGGTAATTGGCATGGTGGGGAAACCAATCCAAAGATGGGATTTGGCTATTTGGACAAGCAAGGGTGGTGAAAAGGAAGAAGAATGTCCAAATATGTATAAGTGATCCACGATTCCATTTAAGTTTGCACAAACACAATAATTACATGTTAAGTTATGGTTATCACTTAGATGAGGCTAGATTCAATTCAAGCTTGCTTCAACCAAGGAAAGGCAATGATGCATGTGCTCTAACAAATGGTTCATCCTTGATTTCAGATTCAACTTCAATGCATCAAACAACTAATAACTTGGGCGTCGAATCAATTGCTAATTAAGCTCCTTTCAAGGTTGTCATTACTCCATGCTTATGCAAATGCAAGCTAAAATGCAAACTAGACACCACCTATAAGTGAATATGCAATCCTAAATGTTCTAAAATTTTCAAATTTATTGAAAATGCATGATATGCATGAGACTCAAGTGCAAAAGAGAAGATAAGAGCATAAAACACGAGGTCAAATACCGGTCTCTCCCCCAAACTTAAATTACACCGTCCCGGTGTGAAATAAATTCAAAGAAGAGACCCAAAACAAAATATAATATGCTAAGACTTTAAAAGGGAAAGAGATACTTACATGGAGGAGTGCTACTATGTGAATGGAGAGCAATGAGAATTGATAAGCTTTCCAACATTTAACACCCTTGGCTACCTTGCCATCACTTTTCTACTATCAATGACTTTGCAACCATTTAACCAAAAGATCAAAAACGCCCAAGAAACACAAAATAAAACTAGAAAGCGAAACAATATATACAAGGATAAACATGGGAATGTCTCCTAAGTGCACTTTGTTTTACGTCGCTAAGTTTGACGTTGGTTACCCTTTTAGGTGGGTGAGAGAGGAGTGTGAGCACTCCAAGGCGGATCTTTAAGCTCGAGCATGAGGACCTTGTTCATGACCTCTTGAAGACCGGCTTCACCTTGTTCTTTGAGTTCGGGAGTGAGAGTTGCTTTGAACGAGGCAAAGGGCTTGGTTCGGCCTTTGCACTTGATCTTGTACTCAATCACTCAATCTTTGTGCTTCCATGGAGTGAGAGTCATCATGGAAGGCTCGGACCTAAACCCTTCGAGCTTGCTTGGACCATTCTTAGCAAAGACAAGAGAGTGATGCTTGTCTTGTTTCTTCATTATGGCCTTAGTGCCTTCACCTTTCTCTTGCTTCCTTTTAATCTCACTCACGTCCTCATGTGTGGTAGGAGGGGGAGAATCCAAGCAAGCTACATCAACTCCATAAGCTTCATTACCATTACCATAACCCAAAACCGTCTTCTCACGGGGTTTCTCTTCCTTTTCATAGATCTTTGGGGGCGAAGCTTCATGAACCATCTCACAACTACCCACATGCTCAAATCTATGAGCTTCTTCAATGAAAAACCCATCATCTTCCATAGTGATTGTGCCACAAAGCTTGTTGGAGGAGATCTTCATTGGGTAGTAGACTTTATCATCTACATTCAAGAGAACTACCCTTTGCTCTTTGAAGTTCATGCTAGCACCGGTAGTGAGGAGGAACGGTGTTCCAAGGAGAAGAGGGAGTTTATTGGTATTTCTCATCTCCGTGACCACAAAGTCGGTTGGGACTATGTAATTCCCTACCTTGAGTGGGTAGTTTTCAAGAAGACCCAATGGCTTTCTCGAAGAAGCATCTCCAAAGGTGATAGGTGATGGATGATAGGTGAGGGTCCTTATCCCTAGACTTTTGAGCATCTCATTGGACATCACATTCACACTTGACCCGGAGTCACATAAAGCATCCTTAATGTCTAAAGCACCAAGAGAGCAAGCAATAGAGAATATACCGAGATTACCAAGCTTGGGAAAAGACTTAGGCTCGATCCTAGTTGAGCTTGGTGAGTCTTTGTATTCAACCAAGGTCTCGTTCTCATTCTTCTCAAGGGCCACTCCCCCACCTTGTTTCTCAATGTCCTCATTAAGCTTCAAGGGAGCTTGAGATCCATAGAGTAGAAGCTCAATCTCATTAGTGGCGGCTTCATGATCTTCAATGGGACGTGGCTCATTTGAGAAGATGGCATTGCAATACTCCTTTGCTTTCCCATTTGAAGAGCTTTGTTGTACTTTGTCTCCATTGTTTCCATTGGTCTCCATTTCTTGCACTTTGGAACTCAATGCCTCAAGATTCTTGTGGAGATCATTGTATGAGCAAGCTACCTTGGTATTTATTTCCTCCATCTTCTTGCTTATATCCAATGCTCCACTTGCTTGGCCTTGGAGAAGTTGTTGAAGAACATTTTTGACATCAAGGTCTTGAGTCATTAAGTTGTGACCTTGAGCTTGAGGAGTGAAAGAAGCATTGTTGGAGTAGCCTCCTTGTTGTCCTTGAGGTTGATGTTGAGGGACAAAGCTTTGACCTTGGTTTTGAGTGGGGAAGGTCCTTTGTTGAGCAAAGTAGTTATTGTAACTCCTTTGATAACCTCCATTGTTCCCAATGTAGTGCACTTCTTCTTGGTTCCTCAAATCCACCATTTGTTCTTGTGCTCGATGAGTGCCTTCCGAATCACTAACAAAGTGAACCATCTTTTGAGAAGCATTAAGGAGCTTGTCCATCTTGTCATTGAGAGCTTTCATCTCTTTGGCTCTCCTTTGCTCCTCATGATCACTTGTGGTCCTTGTAGACTGGTCATAGTCATTACCATAAGTGCCATCACTCAATGCAAGGTTCTCTACCAACTCTATCGCTTCATTCACTTCTTTGCCAAAGAAGCTTCCATTAGAGGCGGTGTCAAGCAACATGCGGATCTTGGGCAATGCTTGATATGCTCAAATTAATACCCTAACAGTACTAAAGCAGTAGTTGTAATATAGCTAGGGGTCGAACCACAAAGACTCACAGAGATGCACAATAGATTGTATAGTATCGAATTAAGCTAAGCCAAACAGATGTAATTGAAAGCAGTGCAGAAATTAAAAGAGTTGTAATTCAATTGGAGAAATATAGGCTCAGGGTTTTTCTCAGAAAATCAATGAATGCAGATAAACTAACTAACAGGATTCAGATTTAACGCAGTTCTTGAACTCAAATCACTAATGTATAGTTAACCAACTGTCGTTGCGAAAACTATCTAAATCTAAATCTAAAACATAGGAATTCCAAATCTCTTTGCGAATCCTAAAGTCTAAATCAGCTTTAAAGTTTAGGTTTGATATGTTCACAAATCAATTAAACCAAATCTCTTTGCGAATAATCAATTTGCTCACCTAAGGTTCTATCAGGTAATTAATCGCACTGTCGTGCCTAATCAATTATCCTAAGATCTAAGTTCCATATTCGTCAACCTAGAATTAGCTTTGAGAACAACCTAAGGGAAGAACTAATTCAGATGGTGAATCCTATAAACTAATCAACCTAGCATTCAAAGATAACCCTTATGAGAACCCTGAACCTAAAGTGGATCTACTCATACATGGTGAATGAAACAATCAACATAACTGAATAAATCATCAATAAAATAGAAATAGTAACAAGAGGGTTTGAGATCTGATCTCGGACGAAGGGAGATTCAGACTTGTCTCTCAAAACCAAAGTAAAATAAAGCATACAATAAAGTATAGCCATAAAAGTGGCTGTAAAATCCCTATAAATAACCTAAAACACGAATTGGGGCTTCTTGTAATTATTAAAGACTTCTGGGCACTTTTGCAATTCTCCAAGTCTTGGAAAACTCGCGGGTCGTGTCTTGCTGCGATGGGTATCGATCGATACTGATCGTGAAATCTGGTACTCAGCAACACGAACTTCAGCTTTGCTCCAAAATGCTCCAGAAAGCTCCAATAACTCCAATTATGCTCCAAACGTGTTACGACCTGTAAAAGACTCTAAAACACTACGAAATAACATAAAGACTCTATAAAACAGACTTATATCATGGCCTAAACAGGGTAAAAACCATGATATATCAACTCCCCCAGACTTAGCCTTTGCTTGCCCTCAAGCAAATAGAAGACTAAACCAGAGAAAGAGGTTTGAAAACGCAGAGACTCACCTGTTCATGAACCATCGCAAAGATCCTTTTTCCAAGTACCCAAATGTTACCTAATCAGCTTTTGATCTAACCACCATGTACTTCTCCGTAGACATTCGCAGATTTCCCAGACTCCACACATTATCCCACAGCTTTGTTCAAATAAAACCTTCATCACCAGATTCATCGCTGCAGCCAATGTTCAAGAACCTTCTAGATTCTTTACCAGACAATATCATGACAAGGAACCACCATTTTTCATACTTTTTGTATCAATTTCTCTCCCCCAAACTTATTTCTTATTATGTTCTTTCTTTTCTTTTCAGCTTTGCATATACACATCAAGGTATGAGACGCGAGTATTGATGGTGTTGGCCACCGAATCCCTGGTTCTTCTCTCTCAATGTATCAAAGGATGTAGGCGAATAATGGCATCATAGGAAAATCCTAGCCTCGCTTCCAATCCTTTGTGTGATCATTCCCTCTTAAGTAGAATAATGGGATCGCTGGAAATTTTTCTAACCCTCTACTCAGAAGAAAATTATTTCAATCTTTTATGCTCTTATTTATCAACTTATAACAGGGGAGAGAGATACCATAACTCTAAACACATGAGTTCCTTTATCAGATATGAATGATGAATCAAGCTCTAAAAACACTAACCACATTGATGAAGTGCAGAAATTTGGCTCAGGTTTCAGAAGAACTCTGCTGGAGACATGGATGTTTTCTAGTCAACTGGTCAGTCCTTGGATTTTTCATTAGTCGATCTAAAGCTGATCCTACAACACTGGTCACTCAAAAACAAAATCAAAACAACAATTCAAGCACAGGATCATCATCTCCAACAAGTTTTGACTCAATAAAACGTTTTTGACTCAATAAAACAACTGACTCTAAGAAAAACAAACACAATGTCAGCAGACACCTCCCCCAGACTTGAACAACACTGTCTCCAGTGTTATCTAGCCTAGAGTCAGTGAAAGAAAACAAAAGAACAGAATAAAATTGGAAAAAACAAGAAGTTACCTTGCTGGAATATTGAGTATCGATCGACACACAGCCTGGTATCGATCGATGCCAGACTTAAATCGACATGAACCTTTCTCAATCACGTAGGGTATCGATCGATACTGAAGGGTATCGATCGACACTCAGGCGATTTCGAGTTTTGCTCCTTGTTTATCCTGACACAAACATATAACGAACGAAACTAAAAAGAAAAACGAATCAAAAACAGACTCACCAGTGGGTTGCCTCCCACCAAGCGCTCGTTTAACGTCAATAGCTTGACTGTAACGCCCTTCAAGCTGGATAAGAGTGAGAGCTTGCACCAAAACAGGCTCCACAACTTGACATTGCTATCTTCAGAGTTATGCTCAACATGCCTTGCACAAACTCCTGTCCTTTCTCTTTCAGCTCCGAAGTAAGAAGGACCCTAGCCTTAGAGAATGGCTTCGAAGCTCCTTTGCACTTAACCTTATACTCAATCGAATTCCCATCACCCTTCTGAGGGATTAATGTGACATGGGGATTCTCGACCTTTTTGCTCTTGGCCTTCTTCTTTGTTGCCTTGGCCTTCTTGACAACTTCCTTGGGGATGCTGGGTGGTTCAACTGGAACGTCTGTGACAGTAGGCTCATCAGGAGGTTCTTCCAAAATATCAATTGCTAGCGACTCTCCTGTGACAACCTCGATGCTAGAGACACGTGTGGGAGCACTCCTAGGGGGAATTACATCATAATATACCCCTCCGTCAATGTAAGAGAAAGATATTCTCTTATTAGGCGTGTCTATTATCGCGCCAGCATTAGCCATAAACGGTCGTCCTAGGAGCAAAGACACTTCAGATCCTTCGCTCATCTCCACAACCTGAAAATTTGTGGGAACCAAACAATCTCTTACTTTAATAGGCAAAGCATGGATAGTACCGAATGGAAGCGAGGTAGAATCGTTTGCGAATGTGATAGATGTCTTTGAAGATCGAATATCAGCGTCCAACCGTTCTGTAATTGCCCTTGAGATGACATTGACACTAGCCCCTGAGTCAACGTGAGACTCTTTGAACTCGACTCCAGAGATAGAGCATGGTACCGCGAATTTCCCTGGGTCTTCCCTCTGTGTCAATTGCCGCAGCTGTAGTGACTTGCGTCTTGCCTCGATAAAGAGTGCCTTAATTTCTTCCTCAGTTTCTCTGCAATCTTTGAAGTGACTTAGAAGAGGCCAGTCCTCTAGAGCTTCTTCAAAAGTGAACGGGTGGGGAATCCTTCGTACCATCTTCTCAAAACCACGCAGCTGCTTTGGAGTGATAGGATCTCTGAGGTGTTTAGGAATAGGATTCAGCTTCTTGGACTTGCGAACTCTTTTTTTGATCACCTCAGGTGTTTTCACAGTTTCTGGCTCGATCTGCGAGGGATATCGATCGACACCAGGTAGGGTATCGATCGATACTCTTGTTCTTGAATCGTCCCTGGCAGAATTATCATCATCAGAAGGAAGCTCCACATTCTGCTTATCCAGCAAAGCCTTGCATCTAGCGGCCTCCCATTCCTCCCTTGTCATAATATGACGGATAGGATAAGGTATCTTGGGTATATACACCCTCTCCTTGAAAATCTCAGGTTTCTTCTCAACCAGCGTCTCAGCATCGACCGATACTAGAGGAGTATCGATCGATACACGTGATTTCAGATCCACTCGTGCAGGTGTCTGGATTGGTATCGATCGATACAGGAGGGTATCGATCGATGCTTGTGCGATTTCAGAATCCTCGTAGAAATTTCCTGCACTCGAGGTGATGGCATTGACGTGCGCTCTTGGATTGTCAGTTCTCCCTGGAAGAAAACCTTCCTGCCTCTTTACCGCTGCTGCTGTTTGAGCAACCTGAGTTTCCAGCTTCCTCTGGGAGAGACTGATGGCTTCGATCTTTTTATTCATATCCATGTACAGCGAGTCAAACTTCCCATTGAAATCCACTTGCAGTTTTTGCTGTCCCTGAAGAATCTGCTCAAGCATGGATTCCATCTTATTATCCGTAGACTTGGGAGAGATGGGCTGGTACGAAGAATTCCCGTAATTGCGAGTGTTGGTGCTGAAGTTCCTGTTGTAGTTGTACCCAAATTGCTGACCCTGAAATCCAGAACTACCAACATAGTTAACATCTTCCACTTCATTCTCAACAACAAAGTGGACAGTCTTCTTCGACTTCCCAAGCAAAATATCCAGCTTTGCTTGAACTTCAGCAATCTGAGACCCATCAATTCCTGCAGCTTGCTTCTTCCTCTCGAAGTCAGCATTCTTGGTGCTATTGCTAGACGCCAAGTTCTCAATTAGCATGACTGCATCGTCTGATACCTGGTGTTGAAGTTCCCATTACTCGCAGTATCCAGAGCCATCTGGTACCTCCAATCGATCCCTCTGTAGAATGTTCCCAGCAGCTGAACTTGATTGAACCCATGGTGCGGACAATCCCTCTGATATGACTTGAAACGAATCCAAGCTGCCTTGAGTGCCTCTGTTGGACCTTGAGAAAATTGAGAGATCTTGTTCCTGAGCTCTTCAGATCTCTCATCATCGTAGAAGTTGCACAGGAATGCTTTCTTCGTCTCATCCCATGTAGTTAATGAATCATGAGCTAACTGCTTCAGCCAATAAGTAGCATCCCCACTAAGAGAGTATGGGAAGAGTTTGCAGAATAGGAACTCGTTGGGTACTCCATTGTACTTCATACCAGTGACCAAATCCTCGAACCTTTCGATATGATCCATGGGATGCTCATGAGGTAGGCCATGGAAAGGACTCTGAATCACGAGAGCATAGTACGCATGCTTCAGCTCGAAGACGTTCCTCTGAAAAGTTGGGATGCGAATCGCAGATCGATTGGCATAGAACTGATCAGGTCTGTTGTGCTCGCCAAGTGTCCTAACTCGATCACCTGCAGCATTCCCAACGTTGGCGCGCCCAGCTGGCGCGACAATCTCAATAACAGCAGCAGGGACAACGACGTTTCCAGCTTCATCAAGTCGATGCCCTCCCTCATTGCACACATGACCCTCTTGGTCTCTCAGAACCCCAGCCTCATCAGGTCTTAAAATCACAGTGTTGTTCATCCCTGATGTTTGCTTGGTCTTTCTGATTGTGCGTTCCACAAGTGCTAGCTGTTCCAATGACAGTTCAACTAGCTGAGTGCTCTTGTTGCTCCTGGTTTCACGAACAGGCATACACCTGAAAACAAAACACTAGACAAGGCACGTAAGTAACCAAAGAAATACGTTGAGTATCGACCGATACTACAGTGTATCGATCGATACCGACGAACTTAGTCGAAATACTCAGACTAAAATCTAATGGCGAAATTGAGCCTCCGGCAACGGCGCCAAATTTGATATGCTCAAATTAATACCCTAACAGTACTAAAGCAGTAGTTGTAATATAGCTAGGGGTCGAACCACAAAGACTCACAGAGATGCACAATAGATTGTATAGTATCGAATTAAGCTAAGCCAAACTGATGTAATTGAAAGTAGTGCAGAAATTAAAAGAGTTGTAATTCGATTGGAGAAATATAGGCTCAGGGTTTTTCTCAGGAAATCAATGAATGCAGATATACTAACTAACATGATTCATATTTAGCGCAGTTCTTGAACTCAAATCACTAATGTATAGTTAACCAACTGTCGTTGCGAAAACTATCTAAATCTAAATCCTAGGAATTCCAAATCTCTTTGCGAATCCTAAAGTCTAAATCAGCTTTAAAGTTTAGGTTTGATATGTTCACAAATCAATTAAACCAAATCTCTTTGCGAATAATCAATTTGCTCACCTAAGGTTCTATCAGGTAATTAATCGCACTGTCGTGCCTAATCAATTATCCTAAGATCTAAGTTCCAGATTCGTCAACCTAGAATTAGCTTTGAGAACAACCTAAGGGAAGAACTAATTCAGATGGTGAATCCTATAAACTAATCAACCTAGCATTCAAAGATAACCCTTATGAGAACCCTGAACCTAAAGTGGATCTACTCAGACATGGTGAATGAAACAATCAACATAACTGAATAAATCATCAATAGAATAGAAAGAGTAACAAGAGGGTTTGAGATCTGATCTCGGACGAAGAGAGATTCAGATTTGTCTCTCAAAACCAAAGTAAAATAAAGCATACAATAAAGCATAGCCATAAAAGTGGCTGTAAAATCCCTATAAATAACCTAAAACACGAATTGGGGCTTCTTGTAATTATTAAAGACTTCTGGGCACTTTTGCAACTCTTCAAGTCTTGGAAAACTCGCGGGTCGTGTCTTGCTGCGTTGGGTATCGATCGATACCAGGGGGTATCGATCGATACTGATCGTGAAATATGGTACTCAGCAACACGAACTTCAGCTTTGCTCCAAAATGCTCCAGAAAGCTCCAATAACTCCAATTATGCTCCAAACGTGCTAAGACCTGTAAAAGACTCTAAAACACTACGAAATAACATAAAGACTCTATAAAACGGACTTATATTATGGCCTAAACAGGGTCAAAACCATGATATATCAATGCTCCACGGTATAAAGTGCTTAGGAGTGAAGCATCCGAAAATCCATGATGAGGGCATTGCGATGTATAGCTCCTAAACTGCTCCCATGCTTCATTGAAGCTCTCATTCGCTCTTTGAGTGAAGCTTGATATCTCGTTCCTTAGCTTGGCCGTTCTTGAGTGGGAGAAGAACTTGGCAAGGAAGGTGGTTTTGCATTGATTCCAAGAGGTGATGGAACCTTGGGGGAGGTTCTTTTCCCATTGCTTTGCCTTGTCTCCAAGAGAAAAAGGAAACAACCTTAGCTTGAAGCAATTCTCCGACACTCCATTCATCTTTGTCAAGCTACAAATACGGTCAAAGTGATCCAAGTGATCAAGAGGGTCTTCTACCGCAAGGCCATGAAACTTGTTACTTTGCACCATGTTGATGAAGCTTGCTTTGACCTCAAAGTCATTGCATTCAACCGGTGGTGCATGAATCCCTTGGCAGTTGAAATGAGCATTTGCCGCATCACCCTCGCCAACAATGTTTTGAGCTTGATAGACGGGTGGGTTTGGGTTTGGTCCGTGAGGTTGTGGATGGTGGGCGTGGGGGTTTTGGTCTTGGTTGTTTCCATTGCCACGTTCTTGACCATGCTCTTGAGCTTGGTGTTCTTTCACATGCTCCATACCAAGCCTAGCAAGGTGTGCAAGTCGTTCCCTCTCTCTTCTTGCTCTAATACCACGATCCAATAGGTGAGTGTTGTCCCTAGGCTCAACAAGATTTGCTTCGCCTCTAGACCTTGTGTGCATGTACCTACAAGAGTGAGCTTGAGAGAGAGATTAGTATCCAAAAGAAAAGAAAAATGCTTAATCTCACAAAGAACCTAAATCTTAATGTCAAAATCAAATCCCAATATGGCAACGGCGCCAAATTGATAGACGACTTTTGCAAGTCTAGAGATCAATTACTCTAAATGCCTATTGAGCATAAGAGGTTATCGAACCTATTGGCAGATGATTTCAAGCACCAAGAATGCAAGACACTAAATGAGTTAAGCTAATTAAGGGTGTTTGATTAAGTAACCAAATTGAAGAAAGCAAAAGCAATTAAACAAGTTGTAAATCAATATAAAAAGACGAATCTTAGGGTGAGGTAATTGATTTCGGGTGATCTAGAACTAATCCATGATGCCAATATACTCAACCAATGCTAATCCTTAGGTTTAGACCACTAATCAAGACTAATCTACTTCCATGGCATTAATCACTTGTTAATTACCCAATTAAGAACAAACTTCCATTTGTAATTAAGCAATCATTAAGCATTAAACACAAGGTCTAACAACCAATAAACACCTTGGACAACTATTTCCATAGGCCAAGTGTGTAAATCCCTTAAAAATTTCATTGGGGAATTTCATCGAACACCTTCTGGGCGAGAAATTCCCTATGATCTAAATCAACTTGATCAAGGCTAATCTAGCTTTAGGAACACTTATTAAGGAAGGAAATCAAACAATCTAAACCCATAACATCATGGATTAACCCCAAATCATCCTAATCTATCTCACCCAAAGACCTTAAGAGACTACTCACTAATCATGTTAATCCCAACAAAACCCATGTTAAGTTTGCTAAGATTCATGATTAGGAGAATGCAAGAAAGAAAGATTAAGATGAAAGAACAATTAATTGCATTCAAATCAAAGGTAACTCTCTTACAAAACTCAAAGAACTCTCTCTAAGGAGTAAAGGGGTTTTAGACCAAAAAAAAGGATTAAAAGAAAATTAGGGTTTTTGGGTTTTTAAAGGAAAGTGGGCGACCGGATCAACCCGGGACAAACCGGGTATTGACCCAGTCAAATCTGGGTCGAGGTTAGGTCGGAGGTCTTCAGTGAATCGGCTATAAATCTTGCACCTGACATCCAAATGACCTAAACCCAGCTTTTGTAGAAAGGTAACTCTTCCCTCTACAACTTCCATGAAGACCGGAGAGGCTGAATCAGATCGGAAGGCCTTCGTTTCGCCGGTTCGTTGGACGGTATCATCTTCTCTCGGCCAGACGGACATACCTTCAGTAAATCCGTCTTATCTACTTATCCATATGTCCACATAACCCAATTCAAACTCCTGTGTAAAGCTGATGCACTCCTCTACAACTTTTGTGAAGGCCACCGAGGCTAAATCCGATTGGAGACCATTCGTCCAGCCAGGTCTCTCAAGCATGTCGGGTGGCTTCGTTTAGATGGACATACTCTCAGTAAAGTGGCCATATCTAACGAACCACGTATCCGAATGACCCGAAACCACCTCCTGTAGTCAGCTAACGTACTTGGATACAACTTTCATGAAGGCCTCAGATTAAAATGGGCACGGGAAGGTCTTCAATTAGCCTGATCTTTGAGTCATTTCGGCTGCATCGGTCGGCCACAGCCCGATGCCACGCACCGATGCACTCTCAGATTTCGCAGAACTTCCATCGGTCGGTGGCATCGGTATCTGGCGCACCGATGCCATTCTTGTCGTCGATTTTGAGCTTTCCATCGGTTGGCATCGGACCGATACCACGCACCAATGCATTCTCGGATTCGTTCTACATCGACCAGGCAGACACGCTAAAGAAAAACAAGCACAACTTCGAGGTCCCTTGTCCGAATGACATGAATCCAATTCATGTGTTTAGAGGACTCATCGGGATACAACTCTCATGAAGACTCCAAGAGCTGGATCAAATCGGATCAACTTCTTCTGATCGGTTCTTTGAGACGTTCCAGATGGTTCCTCTCTAGTATTTAGGCACCAAATCTCCAAACGCCACCAAGTGTCTCCAAGACACCTAGAAACACTCCAAATGTATGCAAAAATCAGTAAGACCTAATGCAAACACCTATTACTCTAAATGAGACCTAAATGCAAGACAAGACCATGATCATGCATGCGAATTACACAAAACTCTAAATGAAATGCATGCTAAAACATGCAATATATGAGTATATCACCCATTCGAGCGGTTCATGAAAAATTTAAAGGGAAAGGCTAAAAATCTAGCAAGGGTTGAAGGATCAATTGTTGCGGGAAGTTTGACCGAAGAAACTTCACACTTCTCTTTATACTATTTCGCTACGAAAGTCCGCACACGCAAACAAAAACCCCGACGATATGATGATGGTGGTGTGGGAAGAACTTATGCAGTAGAGGGTGTCCCAGACATCTTCTCACCAATCGGTCGTCATGGTGGAAAAGTGAAGGAAGTTTGGTGGTCTAACGAAAATGACAAGCACAGCGCACATACGTACATCCTCCTCAATAGCGAGGAAGTGGAACCTTTCGAGAGGTAACGTAACAATTTAATTAGCCACTACTAATTTATTATATATATAGATAAATGTGTTAATTTCAATATATATATATGTATTTTGAAGTTTATTTGTTAGTGAGGTACGAGAATGCATTGAAGGCGTTTCAGATGATGAAATAAACGATCTTAAATAAACGATCGCTAAGTGGTTGAAGACGCAAGTAAGTTTACGTAATAAAAATATTTCATTAAGTATATCGATGCTCGATCTAACATTCCCAAATTTCATAGGTGGATCATGGTGACCCCGAATATCCAATATGGTTTCATGAGTTACTACTAGGCCCCCTCGGGAAAATAACGATTGCACCCATGTATTTCACCCGTAGTAATGTGTTTCATGCATACAAATACAGCGTTCATCGGGCAACTACCAACTACGGAGTATGTGTTAGGGGTGAAATAGATTTTTATGGGGTGTTGCAGGAAATAATCGAAGTGGAGTACCCCGGCTTGGTTAGTATGAAATGCGTTCTCTTCAAATGTGATTGGTTCGATCCAACAGTCGGTCGAGGGGTGTGAATTAACAAATTTGGTGTGGTCGATGTCAACAAAGCACGGTGATATAACAAGTTTGAACCATTTATCCTAGCATCACAAGCAGAACAAGTAATGTTCGTGCCATATCCGCGAGTTCGAACAACTGGGCCCACATGGTTATCGGTTATTAAAATAGCTCCAAGGGGTAAAATTGTTGGTGTTGACGATCTTCCAATGCAACAAGATTCTTGCGACGACATTACAGAACCAGAGATTATGGAGAACATTCTGTTAATTGATTCCCGCAACAGGGAACTTGAATATCTACCTGACGACGCATAAGAAGAAGGCGATTCCGATGAGTTTGATGAGAGTGACGAATCTTCGCAACTTGAAGATGATGAACCCAATGAAGATGATGAACCGAGCGGAGATGATGATTCTAATTGATTTATATATGTAATTGCTCTTATTTTAATTTGTATAATAAAATTTGACCGAAGATTTATCTCGACATATGACCGGAGATAATCGGAGATGGGATCGTAAGGATTCCCGGAGTGTGCAGGTCGAATATTAACGAAACCCTAGAATTTTATGGATTGGATAATATTAGACCTGCACACTTCGGGAGTCCTTTCGATCCTATCTCCGGTTATCTTCGATTATCAAAAGTACGACGGATTTATGACGATTACGACGAAGTTACGATGACTCCATCGTAATGTCGATGGTAACTTACGACGAGTTTACGACGGATCTAGTTACGACGACATTACGACGAATATGTCTTAAATCATCGTAATATCGTCGTAATACTTAATAGTGTTTAGGGTTTAAGGTTGAGTATAGGTTGTAAATGTTTGGTATTTCATCAATTATATTGTTTTACATAAGTTCTTGATTTGTTGTTTGAAATAATACAAAAATTATTAACAATTTATACTTCATGCATGTTACGAAGAAACTTATACAACAAATGTTATAGAGAAGTAAGACGAGATAAGGAAAATTAATATTTGTCAGATTCAATCGTCATTATTGATTATATTGTGTACACTGAAAAGTTTTTGATGTACAAATATACTTCGTTAATACAAGACGATTATGTATTTTAGGGTTTAAAGTTTAGGGTTTAGATTTCTAATATTACGACGATGTTACGACGGATCCGACGTAATGTTGTTGGTAAATTACGACGAGTGTACGACGGATCCGTCGTAACCGGGAATTAATTTTGCCGCGTGGAGTGAAAATTTCCCGCGTTGGTAAATTTATTCTGATTGGTTTCATGGGTTACGACGATTTTACGACGGATCGTCGTAAAATCGTCGTAATGTACCATCGAAATTATGACGGCCACGAAATCTATATATACACGAGCCCATATTTTTCCCTCATAACTCACAATCTCCTTCTCTCTCTACCCGGAGCTTTCTCTCTCTAAGGTAATTTTTTTTCCCTTTATAAATAAATTAGGTAATTATTTATGATTGTTAATATTAGATAGGAATGAAATTATTAGATAGGATTTGAATTAGATAGGATTGGAATTAGATTGAATTATATTTTTGATAGTTGTTTCCTTTTTTTAGATATGGGGCCACGTAGGAATCACTATCGCGCGTTTATGGGTGGCGAGTCGGGACCGAGTGTTAATTCGAATGCCCCATCATCGTCTGCCACACCGTCTGTGGTTCCGGACTCCGGTCCCGCCCCAGAGGCGCCTCCGCCAGCTGCACCTGCAACTGCACCTAGACCCACTTTGCTATATGCGGGATTGACGGTCGATGACATTTTGCAGTCGCCGGGTCATGATCGTTTACTCCGGTTAGATCCGCTCCGCCCGCCGAAAACTTATTGGTATGTAAGCTATTTTTTTTGTCATTAATATTTGGTTTTTAATTATAATTAAATTTTAATATTTCAGGTTTAAGGAGGACAACAAAGTCGGGCGGAGTGTGTCTAACACCATCAAAGCCTACTTCGAGGAGCCTCACCGCAATTGGTCTGCCGTTCCGGGCGACGTCGTTGATATGTGCTTCAAATGTTTCGCGGTAATTTAATCGTTTCAATTTTTTTTTTATATAATTATTTACATTTATTTAATCGTTTCTAATTATTTTCTTGTTTTTATAGCAAAAATGGCACTGGGATGTTGCGATCAACGAGACGGTGAAGACGGAGTTTAAGGCGAAGGGAAAATTGCGGCTCAAAAATACCGTCTCCGATTGGAAGTGGAAGTGGGAGGTTGAGGGCGATGAGTCGAAGCCCCAGTACATATCTTCCGATGTTTGGAACGGCTTGGAGACATACTGGATGGATCTGCATTCGCAGCAAGTGGCTGCTAAGTGTTCGGCTTCTCGGAACACTGTCGGTCCAGACGGTCGTCCGGCGGTGTTGCCACATACTTCAGGTCAGACGTCATTTGCGGGAAGGCGTCTTCAAATGGTAAGATGTTTTTTCTAATAATTTGTTTTTCCTGCTTTTGTAATTAATTAAATTTAATCTTTAACCGTTTTTTTTTTTGAATGTCATTTGTTTAGGCTGGAGGAGGCGAACTTCCTCCGGTGACTAGAGTTTTTGAGGAAACTCACAAAAATAAAGACGGTTTTTTTGTGGATCCTCGAGCAGAGCAGATCTACAATGTCGCCCATGCACAGATTGAGGAGCGCCAAACTCAGCTCTCGCAGCAGCTATCACCTGGAGGTAGCTCGGTCCAGTCCAATGCGGCTTTGACCACAGCCCAGATGGACGAGATATTTGAAGAGGTAATAATAATCATATTATATATTTACGTAATTATTTCGTATTCAATTTATTAATTTTTTACCTTTTTTTTAGGTTGCCCCGAAGAAGAAGGGCAGAGTTTTAGGGATGGGATCGATTCGAGATAGTTTTGTTGCCTCGGCTTCCGCACATCATCCGAACGAAGATCCGGTTGGGTTGAGGAACGAGTTGAACACCGCCCAATTCGAGATCAACACTTTACGGGCGAAGCAAGCGGAATCCGAACAGAAGATCCTTGGATTAGATAAGACGATCCAAGGATACGATTCTCTGTTTGAGCTTCTTGCGGTGGATAAGCCCGCATTGGCGAATGCCCTTCTTCTTCGGATACGATTCTCTGTTCGAGCTTCTTGCGGTGGATAATCCCGCATTGGCGAATGCCCTTCTTCTGCGATTAGATACGACGATCCAAGGATAATTAATTATTTTAATTATTATTTAATAATGTAATTATAATTATTATTTAATAGTGTAATTATAATTATTATTTAATAATGTAATTATAATTTTTAATTAAATTATTAATAAATATTACGACGCATTTACGACGATTTTGTCGTAATGCTAATTCGATAAATCGTCGTAAACAATCCTTCGTATATTCGTCGTAACACCATCCGTCGTAAAATCGTCGTACTTAATATGTCGTAAAATCGTCGTAAAGCATCTGTCGTAACATCGTCGTAACAACATCCGTTGTAAAATTGGCGTACTTAATCCGTCGTAAAATCGCCGTAACACATCCGTCGTATAAACGTCGTACACATCCGTCATATGAACGTCGTAACACCTCATTGGTATAAACGTCGTAAAATCGTCGTAATATTACGACGTCTTTACGACGAATGTTTTACGACGATTTATAGACGTCCCAAAAGTTTACGACGATTAGGGATTAACGACGAACAATTTACGACGAATTGACAATCGTCGCTAAATCGTCCCAAACCCTGTTTTACATCGATTTTACATCGATTCTGTCCGTTGTAAAATGGCAGTTTTCTTGTAGTGACTCGGTTTTGGTTTGGTTGCGTGGAGATTATTTGACTGAACTCAGTCAACGAAAAAACGTTGACAAAACGTCAATTTTGTCCCAACAGAAAGAACATATTGTAGTGGGCTTGGGCCCACATTCACCAAGACCAAGACCCAAGATCGAAGCCCGAACCCGACTCGGCTAGGCAGACAATAAATTTTTCTCTCTATTTTATTCTTTTTTTTTAACACTGGTATTATTATTAAACAAATGTAGAAATACAAGGGTGGGATACAAACCAAAAACCAAAGATCCAATTATTAGAGCCCATATATGAGACTAGAACAACACCCAAACCGATTGAAAATTAGAACCCTCCTCACCGCAAGAAAGAAACGGATGAGACGCCAAATGAACCGCTTATAATGCTCAGTAGAGCCACAGAGGCGGAAACATCACATGAAACACAAATAATTCATCTAGAGAGATAGACGCAAGGATAAGTTGACAACGATGGTGAAGAACTCCACATATGAGACGGAAAAAATTTTAGGACCGCCTTTGTCGTAATTGAAATCGACCAGATCTGAAACAAAGACTGGAAAAGAGACCCAAACGAGCAGCAACCCGCAGACCAGAGAGGATCACAAGATCTTCGGACAAACCCACATATTACAGAAATCAAAAACGCCAAACTAACCGAACCAAAAACAAAAGGAAAAGAAAACCGAAAACAACTACAAGGCAGACAAAAGGTACAACATCCAACACGAGTACAACACAAGGGGCGAGGGTTAAGAGACGACGGCCACATGGGCGTGTGTTCGCGGCGGAGCACCACCACTACGGAGCACCAACACACATGCAAACCACCACGACGTCGCTGAACCGCGATACAGAACCACCACGCCGGAAGAACCCTGCGTGAAGGCCACCACCTCCATCCACCATTCTCTTTATTTTATTCACGACATTTTTTACTTTTTTGAATCTTTAATAATCATTTTTCTGAAAGTGTAAAAATAAAGTAAAATCCCCATAAACTTTCCTTTTTCTTCCTGATACGCAAAAATTAATACCCTATTCAGATACTAAAGCAGTTGTCGTAGTATAGTTAGGGGTCGAACACAAGGACTCACAGAGACACACAATAGATTATATAGATCCAAAATACGCTAAATCAAAAGATGTAAACGAAAACAGGTACGAAATTAAAAGTGTTGTATATCAATGGAGGAAAATATAGGCCCAGGGTTTTTCTCAGAAAATCAATGAATGCAGCTAAATTAACTAACAGGATTCAGGTTAAGCACGGTTCTAGAACTCAAATCACTAAAGTATAATTAACCAACTCTCGTTGCGAAAACTATCTAAATCTAAATCCTAGGAATTCCAAATCTCTTTGCGAATCCTAAAGTCTAAATCAGCTTTAAAGTTCATGTTTGATATGTTCACAAATTAATTAAACCAAATCTCTTTGCGAATAATTAATTTGCTCACCTAGGTTCTATCACGTAATTAATCGCACTCTCGTGCCTAATCAATTATCCTAAGATCTAAATTCCAGATTCGTCAACCTAGAATTAGCTTTGAGAACAACCTAAGGCGAAGAACTAATCAGATGGTGAATCCTAATAATAAATCAACCTAGCATTCAGAGAAATCCCTATGAGAAAACCCTAAACCTAAAGTGGATCTACTCAGACATGGAGAATGAAACAATCAACATGTTTGAATAAATCATCAATAGAAAATAAGAATAACAAAAGGTTTTAAGATCTGATCTCGGACGAAAGGAGATTCAGACTTGTCTCAAACCAAAGTATAGAAAATAAAGCTTAACCTAAACAAGTGGCTGTAAAATCCTATTTATAACCTAAACCACGAGTTGGGGTCTTCTTGTAATTATTAAAGACTTCTGGGCACTTTTGCAATTCCTCAAGTATTGGAAAACTCGCGGGTCGTGTCTTGCTGCGATGGGTATCGATCGATACCAGGGGGTATCGATCGATACCAGGGGGTATCGATCAATGCTTGTCGTGAAATCAGGTACTCAGCAACACGACTTCAGCTTCTGCTCCAAACTGCTCCAGAAAGCTTCCAATAATTCCAATAATGCTCCAAAAGTGCTAAGACATGTAAAATACTCTAAAAGACTACAAAACACTAGAAAAACTCTATAAAAAGGACTTATATCATAGCCTAAATAGGGTAAAAACCATGATATATCACTTCCATGCAGTAAAACTTCACATGCATGTCCTGTTCGTTTGTCTGCCCCTAACGGTTGCGACCTGCGGCCAGACGCAGCGATTGTTGTTCGTTTGGCACTCGCACAACTAGTCGTTGCGATCGATCGCAACAGTTCTAGAAACAATGCTGAATTTTTTCATCGATTTCAAACGCAAATCGATGCGTCTAGACACAACGTTTGGCAGCAGGAAACTGTGTCCGGTAAACGAACACCGCTTGATCGCATGCCGCATACCGCATCCTCCTACGACAGGTAAACAAACATACCCACAGTCTCCGCATTCGTTTGCTCCATATAGCTATCCCAATTTAATTATCATATGGACCGATTTAATACTTTATTTATTATATTAAGAAATTAATATGTCCAGCAAATTTTCATAATTAATACATGCATATAGTACATACACGTGGTATATAGAATTGTCCGATCGGGTAAGCCAAAACATTATAAAAATAAATTCACAAAGATTTTATTCTGTACCATATATTTTATTAATTAACCTTATATCGATGGTAAAATATCATTCATTATAGATTTACAGCTTTTCGTTTGACTTTTCCTCTATCCAAAGAGGAGTTTTAATCATCTTGAGATGAGTTAGTACTACCAAAGAACTATAGAACTCGTATGATGATATAAACTCAAGATCGATTAAAGAATATCTCTCTTTATTAGCTTTAGAAAATTACTAAAAACTAAAGCTCTCAATCTCTCATAAACTCATAAGTTATGCCACAACTTGGCATCTCCTTATATAGAGAAAGGTCTACACAATTTTCCTATTTTCTCAATAGGACAATTTCCTTTTCTTAGCTCTCTTAACATATTTAGATAACTCTTAAATATGTCTCTTATTCCTAATCTCTTTAGGATTGTTTGTTATTCAAGCTTATCTCAACAATCTCCCCCTTAAGCTTGAAATCTTCTTTCTCAACATCTTGCAATCCTATAAGCTCTCTCATTTCTTTAAACCTGATTCTTCCCAAGGCTTTTGTGAGTATGTCTGCCTTTTGCTCACTCCCTGGAATATGCTCCACTTCTATTTGACCACTTTCGACACATTCTCTTATGAAGTGGTATCTCCTATGTATATGCTTGCTTCTGCCATGAAACACTGGATTTTTCGTTAGCGCAATTGCTGACTTGTTGTCAATGTAAATGACAACCTTTTCATTCGTTGTTCCAGTGATTTCACCAAGCAATTCTTGAAGCCAGATCGCCTGTTTTGCTGCTTCTATTCCGGCCATAAATTCTGCTTCACAAGAGGATAGCGCAACAGTGTCTTGTTTTTGTGAACACCACGTAATAGGACTTTCACCAAGATAGAAGATGTGTCCCGTTGTGCTTCTACCATCATCAGGATCAACATTGTGGCTACTATCACAGTAACCTAACAGGTTTGGGATGCTTGAGCATCGTTATCAAGCCGAGACCAGTGGTTCCTTTTAAGTATCTCAATACTTGTTTCATAGCAACTCCATGTGAAACTCTAGGACTCTGCATATAACGACTTAGTATGCCAACACAGTAGGACAAATCTGGTCTTGTATGAAGCAAGTAACGGAGACAGCCAACGATTTTTCTGAAATATGTAGCATCAATCTCTTCTTCATTCTCGGATTTTGCGAAATTCAGTCCTATCTCCATAGGTGTATGAACCGGATTGCAGTCTTTCATTCCTGCTTCCTCTAAAATATTTAGTGCATATCGCCTTTGATTCAATGTAATTCCTTTACCATGCTGAAATACTTCAATCCCGAGGTAATAAGTCAGCTTTCCGAGATCACTCATCTCGAATTTTGAGGCCATCACTTCTTTAAACTTGTTAATTATCTCTAGGTTCGTTCCTGACACAAATAAGTCATCAACATACACTGCAATAACAAGAAGTCCTTCTCTTACCTCCTTTCGATAGACTGATGGTTCTTTAGAACACTTTACAAACCGCATCTCCATCAAGATGCTGTTCAGTTTGTTGTTCCAAGCTCTTGGTGCTTGTCTTAGCCCATACAATGCTTTGTTTAACTTATAGACTTTGTTCTCACTTTCTTTTTTTTCAAATTCTTCTGGTTGCAGAACGTAGAATGTTTCCTTTAATTCTCCATGTAGAAACGCCGTTTTAACATCAAGATGGTGGATTTCCCATCCGTTTGAGGCTGCACAGTTGATGAGTAGCCGTATTGTCTCAATCCGGGCTACTAGTGAGAAAACTTCCTCAAAGTCTACTCCGTATTGTTGTACATAGCCTTTAGCAACAAGTCGAGCTTTGTTTTTGTTAATACTCCCATCAGAATTTCTCTTGAGCTTAAAACCCCACTTCAAACCAATCGGCTTTGCTCCTTTTGGCAGATCAACGAGATCACATGTGTTAAATTTCTCTATGGAGGTGATTTCTTCTTTACAAGCATTTGTCCACTCCTTAGATTCTTTAGCTTCCCAAAAATTTCTCGGCTCGTTGTTTAAGCATAGGAGCAACATCTCTCCTTATTCTTCTGCAAGAAGAACGAAATTCTCAAGGTACTTTGGCTTGTTGCTCTGTCTCTGCGATCTCCTAAGAACAGGTGGAGATGGATCACCGATTTCATCAGTCTCGTGCTCTAATTCTGCTTCGTGTGTTATTTCAACTTCTTTGTCATCTCCTGATTCATCGTCAGTTTCAACATCTTGACTCGTATCTTGCTCTACCTCGACATTCTCTTCTCTTTCTTGAAGGCCTTGGTTCCCGAAACCATGAAACTCGATTCTGAAACTTCCGTCACCGTCTTGTTCTGAGTCGTTACGTTTCCAGTTCCAACCCTTTGTCTCATCGAACACAACATCTCGACTTACTACTATCTTCTTCACTTGTGGGTCAAGTAGGCGATAAGCCTTGGACCCTGGTTCTGTTCCTAGATGGACAAGAACTCGCGATCTATCTTCGAGCTTCTTCAGATGAGGTTGGTCTATCTTAGCATAAGCAATTCAACCAAAAATCCGAAGATGATCAATGTTTGGTTTCTTTCCCCGAAAACTTTCATATGGAGTTTCATTCTTAAGTGCTCGTGTTACTACCATGTTCAGAAGATATGTAGAATGTCGTACCGCTTCTCCCCACAAGTAATTAGGAATACACATATGCTTTAAGATGCTTCTCGCCATTTCCATCATCGTTCTATTTCGTCGTTTTACCACCCCATTCTGCTGAGGGGTATATGGAGTAGTGAGATGACGTTTGATGCCGGTGTTTTCGCAGAATGAATTGAATTCTAGAGACACAAATTCTCCTCCTCTATCTGTTCTGAAAGTTTGTATTCTTGCTTCTGATTCTTGCTCCACCATTGTTTTAAAGCTTCTAAATTTTTGGAATGCCTCTCCTTTCTCTTTCAACAAAATTGTCCACATGTAGCGGGAGTAGTTGATATGCTCAATTTAATACCCTAAATAGTACTAAAGCAGTTGCTGCAGTAAATCAGGGGTCGAACACAAGAACTCAGTTATCACTCAATAGATTGTATAGATTCGAAACAAGCTAAATCAGAAGATGTAATTGAAAACAAGATTGCAAGTAAAAGCGTTTGTAAATTCAGTTGGAGGCAGATAGGTTCAGGGTATTTCTCAGGAAATCAATGAATGCAGCTAAATTAACTAACATGATTCAGGTTAAGCACGGTTCTAGAACTCAAATCACTAAAGTATAATTAACCAACTCTCATTGCGAAAACTATCTAAATCTAAATCCTAGGAATTCCAAATCTCTTTGCGAATCCTAAAGTCTAAATCAGCTTTAAAGTTCATGTTTGATATGTTCACAAATTAATTAAACCAAATCTCTTTGCGAATAATTAATTTGCTCACCTAGGTTCTATCACGTAATTAATCGCACTCTCGTGCCTAATCAATTATCCTAAGATCTAAGTTCTAGGTGATCAATCTAGAATTAGCTTTGAGAACAACCTAAGGTGAAGAACTAATTCAGGTAGTGAATCCTAACAGATAATCAACCTAGCATTCAAAGAAATCCCTATGAGAAAACCCCAAACCTAACTGAAGGAACCAGAATTCGCACATATCGTAGATCGGCGAATTCAGTTTAGAGTTTAGGAGAATTATTTTTATTAGATTTATAGCTGTGCCGTTGAAGGCTGCCTACGTACCCTTCAAATAGGGATCAAGCCAAAACGTAGTTCTTGTTACAAAGGATGTTGTATGATTTTTTGATGATTAAGAATGAGGCGATGGCCTCCTTATTTATAAGTCTTGAAGTCCTTAGCTCTTCCTTTTCCTTCTTGACTTTGTATTGGCAATTATCCTTTTTCCTTGAAGCTGATAAGGATAATCTCCTTTCTTTCCGGGATTTGCCTTTATCCAAATAAAGGAAACCTTCTCTTTATTAATTAAAGGAAATTTCCCTTTAATTACGTAGATCGGTCTCGATGGGCCTTGAAGTTGATTGTTGGGCTGATTTCTATTCAAACCGGGTTAAACCGGGGGAGTGCTAAATCCCCCTCTAACACTAACAGGTGATCTACTCAGACATGGAGATTGAATGCAACATGTTTGAATAAATCATCAATAAAATAATCAGAAAAGGTTTAGAGATCTGATCTCGGACGAAGGGAGATTCAGACTTGTCTCTCTAAACCAAAATTAAAATCAAACTATAAAATAAAACATAGCCTAAACAGGTGGCTGAAAACCTAATTTATAAGCTAAAACACGTTCTGGGCCATCTTGTAAATATTAAAGTCTTCTGGGCCAATTCTGCAATTCTTCAACTCTTCAATAAGTCGCGATCCTTCTGTTTCCTCGACGGGTATCGATCGATACTAGGCAGTATCGATCGATACTCAGGTGATTTTGATGGGTATGCTACACAGATCTTCTGCTTCGCTCCAGAATGTTCCAGAAAGCTCTAATATCTCCAATTAAGCTCCAAACGTGCTAAGACCTGTAAAAGACTCTAAAATACTACAAAACACTAGAAAAGACTCTATAAAAGGACTTATATCATGGTCTAAACAGGGTAAAAACCATGATATATCAACTCCCCCAGACTTAGCCTTTTGCTTGCCCTCAAGCAAATAGAAGACTAAACAGAGAAAGAGGTTTGAAAACGCGGAGACTCACCTGTTCATGAACCATCGAAATGACCCTCTTTCCAAGTACCCAAATGTCACCTGACCAGCTTTTGATCTAACCACCATGTACTTCTCCGTAGACATTCGCAGCTTTTCGAGACTACACACATTATCCCACAGCGTTGTTCAAATAAAACCATCATCGCCAGTTTCATCGCTGCAGCCAATGTTCAAGAACCTTCTAGACTCTTTACCAGACAATATCATGACAAGGAACCACCATTTTTCGCACTTTTTGTATCAATTTCTCTCCCCCAGACTTATTTATTATTATGTTCTATTTTTTTTTATTTTTTTTTCTGCCTTGCATATACACATCAAGGTATGAGACGCGAGTGTTGATGGTGTTTGCCACCAAATCCCCGGTTCTTCCCTCTCTATGTATCAAAGGATGTAGGGGAATAATGGCATCATAGGAAAATCCTAGCGTCGCTTCCAATCCTTTGTTTGATCATTCCCTCTTAAGTAGAATAATGGGATCGTTGGAAATTTTCCTAACCCTCTACTCAGAAGAAAATCATTTCAATCTTTTATGCTCTTATTTATCAACTTATAACAGGGGAGAGAGATACTATAACTCTAAACAAATGAGTTCCTTTATCAGATATGAATGATGAATCAAGCTCTAAAAACACTAACCACATTGATGAAGTGCAAAAATTTGGCTCAGGTTTCAGAAGAACTCTGCTGGAGACATGGATGTTTTCTAGTCAACTGGTCAGTCCTTGGATTTTTCATTAGTCGATCTAGAGCTGATCCTGTAACACTGTGCACTCAAAAACAAAATCAAATCAATAGGTTCAAGCACAATATCATTATCACCAACAAGTTTTGACTCAATAAAACAATTGACTCTAAGAAAAACAAAAACAATGTCAGCAGACACCTCCCCCAGACTTGAACAACACTGTCCCCAGTGTTATCTAGCCTAGAGTAGGTAAAAGAAGACAAAAGGATAGAAGAAACGAAGAGAAACCAGAAGTTACCTTGCTGGAACATCGAGTATCGATCGACACACACTGGTATCGATCGATACCAGGCTTAAATCGACTTGATGAACCGTATATTCGCGATCGGTGTCGATCGATACCAATGGGGTATCGATCGATACTAAGGCGATTTCGAATCTGCTCCTTGTTTATCCTGACACAAACACAAAACGAACAAAAATAAAAAGAGAAACGACTCAAAAACTGACTCACCAGTGGGTTGCCTCCCACCAAGCGCTCGTTTAACGTCAATAGCTTGACTGTAACGCCCTTCAGGCTGGATAAGAGTGAGATCTTGCACCAAAACAGGCTTCACAACTCGACATTGCTATCTTCAGAGTTCTGCTCAGCATGCCTTCCACGAACTCTTTTCCCTTCTCTTTGAGCTCCGAAGTGAGAAGAACTCTAGCCTTAGAGAATGGCTTCGAGGCTCCTTTGCACTTCATTTTGTACTCAATCGAATTCCCATCACTCTTCTGAGGTATC
The DNA here is from genome assembly GCA_002933935.1 of Eutrema yunnanense. NCBI lineage: Eukaryota > Viridiplantae > Streptophyta > Magnoliopsida > Brassicales > Brassicaceae > Eutrema > Eutrema yunnanense. The sequence continues at coordinate 582,944 of PKML01036372.1, forward strand.
AAAGTGACATGGGGATTCTCGACCTTTTTGCTCTTGGCCTTCTTCTTTGTTGCCTTGGGAACGCTGGGCGGTTCAGCTGAAATGTCTGCGACAGTAGACTCATCAGGAGGCTCTTCCAAAAGATCAATTGCCAGCGACACTTCTGTAACAACCTCGATGCTAGAGACACGTGTGGGAGTACTCCTAGGGGGAATGACATCATAATAGACCCCTCCGTCAATGTAAGAGAAAGAGATTCTCTTATTAGGCGTGTCTATGATTGCGCCAGCAGTAGCCATAAATGGTCGTCCCAGGAGTATAGGCATACTAGATATCGCACTCATTTCCACAACCTGAAAATTAGTAGGCACCAGACAATCTCCTACTTTGACCAGCAAACCATGGATAGTACCGTGTGGAAGCGAGGTGGAGTCGTTCGCGAATGTGATAGATACCTCTGGTGATCGAATATCAGCCCCTAACCTCTCTGCAATTGCCCTTGAGATGACATTGACACTAGCCCCTGAGTCAACAAGAGACTCTTTAAACTCGACTCCTGAGATAGAGCATGGTACCGCGAATTTCCCTGGATCTTCCCTTTGGGTCAACTGTCTCAGTGGAGGTGGACCTCTAGCTTTAATGAAGAGTGCCTTAATCTCTTCCTCAGTTTCTCTGCAATCTTTGAAGTGACTTAGTAGAGGACGGCACTCTAAAGCTTCTTCAAAGGTTGAATCAGGGGAAATCCTTCTTACCATTTTCTCAAAGCCACGCAGCTGCTTTGGAGAGATGGGATCTCTGAGATGTTTAGGAACAGGATTCTCCTTCTTTATCTTGCGAACTCTTCCTTTGATCGACTCACGTGTTTCCACATGTTCTGGCTTGTTCTGCGATGGGTATCGATCGATACCAGGGAGGGTATCGATCGATACTCTTGATGTTGAATCATCCTTGACAGATTTATCATCACCAAGAGGCTCCACAATCAGACTATCCAGCATAGCCTTGCATCTGGCGGCTTCTACCTCCTTCTTAGCCTTCTCAAGAGCTCTGGGATAAGGTATCCTTGGTATATAGACCCTTTCTGCAAGTACTTTAGGCACCACAGTCGACATCTCACGTATCTCCTCTGAAATCGCCTCAGTATCGACCGATACCAATGGGGTATCGATCGATACACGGGTTCTTGTATCCATTCGAGCAAGTGTCTGGGCTGGTATCGATCGATACAAGGGTGTATCGATCGATACTCTGGTGATTTCAGGATCCTCATAGAAATTTTCTGCAGTTGAAGTGATTGCATTGACGTGAGCATTGTGTGAATGAACCGTCTTTCCCTTGGCATTTGCTGCAGTCTGAGCTACTTGAGTTTCCAGCATCCTATGACTCGTATTTAGTGCATCGATCCTTCCACTCAAATCGGTGTACATGGTGTCCATCTTACCATTGAAGTTGACTGTCATCTTCTCCTACCCTTGAACCAGGTGTTCAAGCATAGCCTCAATCTTACTCTCAGGAGCTTTGGGTGGTGGGGATTGGTACCCTCCTTGCTGAGCATTGTTGGTGAAGTTTCGATTGGAGTTGTATCCGAATCGCTGACCCTGAAAACCAGAACCACCAATGTAGTTAACATCTTCCACTTCATTCTCAGCAGCAAAGTGGACGGCCTTTGTTGTCTTTCCCAGCAGAAGACTGTGCATAGAATCCAGCTGAACTTTAACTTCAGCGATCTGTGACCCATCCATGTTACCAGCCAGTTTCTTGCGCTCGAAGTCTGCGCTCTTGGTGCTACTCCTGGATGAAAAGTTCTCAATCAACACATAGGCGTCCTCAGGATATCTGGTGTTGAAGTTACCATTGCTTGAAGAGTCCAGAGCCATCTGATACCTCCAATCTACTCCTCGAAAGAAGATACCCAGCAGCTGCACATCAGAGTATCCATGATGTGGACAATCTCTCTGATACGATCTGAATCTCGTCCAAGCAGCCTTGAACGCCTCAGTAGGTCCTTGAGAAAATTAGGAGATTTTATTCCTCAGATCCTCAGATCGTGCATCATCGTAGAAGTTGATCAGGAAGGCTCTCTTAGTGTCCTCCCAAGTAGTTAGCGAACCAGGAGATAGCTGCCTCAGCCAGTAGGTCGCATCTCCACCTAGAGAGTAGGGGAAGAGCTTGCAGAATAGATAGTCGTAGGACACTCCATTGCTCTTGATGCTAGTGACCAAGTCCTCGAACTTCTCTACATGGTCCATTGGATGTTCATGAGGAAGACCATGAAAGAGATGCTGTCCCACAAGAGCAAAGTAAGCAGGCTTCAGCTCAAAGTCATTCCTCTCGAACGCAGGAGGACGAATCGCTAACCGATTGGCGAAAAACTGGTCAGGCCTGTTGTACTCACCAATCGTCCTTCCACGAATGACCACGTCATTCCTCGCGTTCCCAGTGACATTCGCAGCGACAACAGGAGCATGTGGTATGACGATCCCCTCTCCATCCAGACGTTGTCCTTGCTCATTGCACAACCGACCCTCTTGGTCTCTGTAAGCACCAGCTGCATCACGAACCAACTGATTGTTGTTCATCTTAGCTGATTTCTTTGCTTTCTTGTTCGTGCGTTCCACAAGTGCTAGTTGTTCCAATGATAGATCAACTAGCTCAGCGTTCTTGTTGCTTCTGGTTTCTCGATTATGCATGCACCTGAAAACAGAAAATCAAGAACGTAAGTAACTGAAATTTAAGTCGGGTATCGACCGATACTCAAGGGTATCGATCGATACTCGGGCGATTTAGACGAATTTCTTAGCTAAAATCTAATGGCGAATTGAGTCCCCGGCAACGGCGCCAAAATTGATATGCTCAATTTAATACCCTAAATAGTACTAAAGCAGTTGCTGCAGTAAATCAGGGGTCGAACACAAGAACTCAGTTATCACTCAATAGATTATATAGATCCGAAACAAGCTAAATCAGAAGATGTAATTGAAAACAAGATTGCAAGTAAAAG
>PKML01036372.1:591734-627196 GCA_002933935.1 Eutrema yunnanense
GTGGCCTTCGTTATTCAAGGATGCACATACCTTTGTCTCCACGTGTGATGCATGCCAAAGGAAAGGGAATATTGGGAGGAGAGATGAGATGCCCCAAAACCCAATCCTTGTGGTGGAAATGTTTGACGTGTGGGGCATCGACTTTATTGGACCTTTCCCGTCATCATATGGTAACCAATACATATTGGTGGCGGTCGATTACGTCTCCAAATGGGTAGAAGCCATTGCAAGCCCGACTAACGATGCCAAGGTCGTTCTAAAACTGTTCAAATCCGTAATCTTCTCGAGGTTCGGAGTTCCGAGAGTGGTCATTAGTGATGGAGGTAGTCATTTCATCAACAAGGTGTTTGAAAGCTTACAAAAGAAGCACGGTGTGAAGCATAAGGTAGCAACGCCTTACCACCCTCAAACGAGTGGCCAAGTAGAAGTGTCGAACCGGCAAATCAAGGCCATACTTGAGAAGACGGTTGGAGGTTCAAGGAAGGATTGGGCCAACAACTTGGATGATGCCTTATGGGCATACCGGACCGCCTTTAAAACACCTATAGGGACTACACCATTCAACTTGCTTTATGGGAAGTCATGCCATCTACCGGTTGAGTTGGAATACAAGGCCCTATGGGCGGTGAAGCTACTTAACTTCGACATCAAGACCGCACAAGAGAGGCGGTTGATCCAACTTCATGAGTTAGAGGAGATTAGGCTCGACGCCTATGAGAGCTCGAGAATCTACAAGGAGAGGACCAAAGCATTCCACGACAAGAGGATTGTGCACAAGGACTTCAAGGTTGGGGACCTAGTGTTGGTATTCAATTCCCGGTTGAAGCTCTTTCCCGGGAAACTCAAGTCGAGGTGGTCGGGTCCGTTTGAGGTTAAGGAAGTGAGGCCGTATGGGGCCGTTGTGCTTGTTAACTAAGAAGGCCAAGATTTCATTACAAACGGCCAAAGACTCAAACCCTATCGGGTAGATCAAAGCATCGAGAAGGGAGGATCAATCCCCCTCGATGATGTCCCTCTAGCTTGAGAGCGGTAACAAACGTCGAACTTAGTGACGTTAAACAAAGTGTTCTTGGGAGACACCCCAAGCTTATCATTGTACATACTTTCTTTTTGTTTATCTTATTTTTTTTCTATCTTGCTAGATCTTTTTGATGTTTTTGTTGAGTTTGCATAGGGGTTCAAAGGCAAAAAGGAGGATACCAGGTGTGACACCGAGTGTCGATCGATACCAGGTGTGACACCGAGTATCGATCGACACCAAGGAGTGAAATCGGTATGCCGAGGAATACGAGGGACCAATACCGACGTCACAGGTCGGTGCCACAGCTCGGTATCCTGACAGGGAAAAACTTCCTTAATACCGAGCAGTGATACCGAGGAGTGTCCTCGGTATCGACCGATACCGAGCAACGATATCGAGGAGTGACCTCGGTATCGATCGATACCTAGGTGTAATACCGAGGTGTGTCGATCAATACTCGCCCAAAATTTGGACCCGACCCAGGTAAGTCTCCTTCTTCTTTCTTATTGTCGCGACCAGACCCGACTTTCTTAGCTAATTTTCGCGATTCAAGAGCATTATTTTCCCCAATCTCCCTCTTTTCTCAACCAAATTTGGTGATTCAAAGCCTTATAATCTCGATTTTCACTGCTCTTTTTGGATTTATCATCATTTCAAGCATCTAATCCAAATTCCCCAAGGTATTATTCATCTAAATTTTCGAAAACCATAATTTTGTTCTTGAAGAAACATTTGTTGAATATGGTTTGATATTGTGGTTCATTTGTGCAAATACCTTGGGGATGGTTTATCTATGCTTAAACTTGATGATTCATATGAGAAATTGGGATTTTGAGAAATTGGGATTTTGAGAAATTGGGATTTTGAGAAATTGGGATTTTGAGAATTAGGGATTGTGAATTGGGATAATTTGGTTAGTGCGAATTGTGACCTTCGTTCATTGCTCTAAGATCATCTTTTGGTAATCCCTTGTTGATTTGATAAGAAATTGTGCCTATGCTCATGAATACTCTCAAGCATATTTGTAGGTACAATGTCGGACAAGGGAGCTCCATCGACACGGGCACGGACCAAGGTTTCAACCAAAGGGAAAGGAATTGCCCAAGCTACGGCAACGGAAAAAGGAAAAGGGATTGCCAAAGCTAGTGCCAAGGCAAAAGCTAAACCCACGGCCGCGGCAAAGGGAAAAGGAAAGAGTGCCGAGGAAGTGGTTGAAAGAGAGAACGCCCCCATGTCGGGACGGACAAAACCCACTGAGCAAGAATATTTCGACAAATTTTGCCAAATGAAATCCGGGCAAGGCAAGTTTTTCGATGCGGAGACAATGGAGAGGATGGGAATAAGCGACGAAGTGTGGGCTCTCTTTGAGAACATGGGGCTAAGGAAGTTCATGAGTATGAAACATGAAGCCACCAAGGCTCTCACCGGCAAGTTCCTAGCCACCCTACGAGCTAAGTTCTATGACATGGAGAATGCAAACTCCGGGTTTGGAGTTCTAAAGTTCGGACTCGAGGGAACAACTTACGTGGTCAACTTCCACGAGCTTTGCGAGATATTCGGGTTTAAGGAAGAAGGTACTTACGGCGGGCCATACTTTGACTATCCGGTAAACGAGCTCCAGAATCTGTGGGCAACAATTGCAAGCGGGGAGTTTAGAGCGGAGGATTCTAAGAGTGCGAGCATAAGGCACCCGGCAATCCGGTATGCGCACAAGGCATTGGTCCATAATTTCTACCACAAGATAGAGATTGACACGGTAACTACGGAAGAGATGGAACTGTTGGGGCTTGGTCTAAAGCCTATCCTACCCGTTCTCGCAAACGGTGATGCATTCGAAGGCCCGTAGAGAATTCCTTGTCTAGCAACGCTCTTGGTAAGACACATTTTCCATTACCGGGATTGGGCTTGGAAGACAAAATCGAAGAAGGCGGCGATTTGCCTCGGTTGGGTCATAACTCCAATTCTCATGGCAAAGGGGATCAAAATAGCCTTTGGTCAATATGATTGGAAGTCTTTGGATATGGCTTACCTTTCCAAGGTTAAGTTCTTCAAGGGATACATCGAAGGAAAGGTGGGCTACAACCTCCAACTCACCGGGACATCCTTGGCACAAGTCCCCTTACCCAATCCCGCAATCACAAATTTCCATGACCCGAGGAACGTCATGTTCATCCCTCCACAAGAGTACCTCTACAACTCCACCGTCGACCCACCTATGCAAGCTTTCCGTAAGAAAACACAACGGAGAGCCGCTATCGAGGAGCCAATTGACCTCGACGAGGGAGGACCCAATGAGTCGTCACCTGAGACCGTCTACGGTAGTGAGCGCTACCACTTTGACCCATATGATGGGGCCATCACGAGCCAAGCCACAAGACACGCTCACCACCAAACTTGTCTCCTCCAACGAATGTGCAAGTGGCAAGACAAAAACATGAAGAAGATGGTCAAAACGATCAAGTCTTTGAAGAAGACGGTGAAAGCCATGGGTCGAACCATCAATGAGTTAAAAGATGGAGGTTGTGGAGCGAGCTCGTCAAGGGCCGGTGAAGGAGGGGATGTTATCACGGATGCTAACCTCGCGCCTCGATGAGAGGATGGGGAGCTCGGCATTAGCTCAAACCGTCCCACGGCCCGACAAGAAAGGGCAACAAAGAGGAGAGCGATGCGGTCTCCGTCTCCCGTCTCAAGTAATCCATCTTACTCAATGGGGTCTAGATCCCCATCTCCAAGCTTCTAAGTACGATCCAAAACTTTTGTATATATTTTCTTTTAAGTCTTACATTGTATAGCTATCTCTTGTTTTTGGTCCTTTCCTTAAGTTTATTTCACACCGAGACGGTGTGATTTAAGTTTGGGGGAGGGACCGGTATCTAATAACATTTACTTTTGTCTTATTTTATATTCTCATCTTGAGTCTCATGCATTCATCTAAGGCATAGAAAAACCAAACAAATTTGAAAAAATTTTAAAATGAAAAGACAAAAAGAAGTCATTTAGGATGCATTTGCACTTCATATAGGATTGAGTCTAGAATGCATTTGCACGTAGACAATGCATTGCATGCGCATTAGGAGCTAGAATGATTCCCCTTTGCGAAGTATTTCTTTAAGAGTTTAAGTCCTTTGCTCTGGATCTCGTGTGCGAAATTAAGGTCGAACCATGTTTGGATTTCATGTCTCATTACTTAGTTCTTATCCAAAGCAAGTTGATTTGAGTTCATTCCTACTTAAGTGATAACCATAATTCGACATTGTAATTATCATGTTTGTGCATCGCATAGTGAATGCATGGTTACCGCATACATATTTGGGCTATCTTATCCGCTTTGCCACTCCCTTGGTTAGTCCAAATAGCCGATTCTCATCGTTGGAACGGTTAACCACTCCCTTAACCCAACCTCTTTTCGAGCCAAATGCTACTTGTGAGTGATTGTGAGGCCTTTTTCGAATCAACTAGGCAAAAAGTGTTGAGTTTAGAACGACAAGAAAAAAATTCCATGTAGAACTAGCTCGGCATAAATGAGTTAGACATAGGATAAGGCTAGATAGGTTGGGAACTTGGGACAAGGTAGAAAGAAGAGATTACGGGAATGAGAAAAAGGGATGAAGAAGAATAGGGGATAAGCAAAAAGCTTGAAACGGTTGGCTATATTCGTTTATGGGAAAAGCTCTAAGTGAAAAAGAAAAGAAAATAGTCTCTAGTCTTCAAAAGAAAAAAAGAAAGCCAAAAAGGCTAAAACAAAGAAAAGAAACAAGAGAGACTAGAGAAAATAAAGAGGAGCTAAGTAAAGAAAAATGTTGAAAGCCAAACCGTTTGGTGAAGAAGGAAATCCCCTAGGTGTTTAAAGAGAGAAGGAAGCGAGGTGATATGAGTAGTAAAGGAAAAACGCCCTGCAAAAAGGGTAGCTTAGGAGCATCTTCATTGGGGTTTAGAGATTAGGGGTCAAGTTCGATATGGGACATTCGGGTAGATGGAAGTCGACCTTGTATGCATCTATTGGGCTTTACTCTTAGCATTTTGCATTAGTTGATTCCTTTTGAGAGAAACCCTCGCTCGGAAACCGTTACTTGTATCGAGATCACCTTTATCTCGAAACCTCTACCCTAACCAAATGCATTCACTTGTCTTGCATAAACATGATTCACTTGGAAAAAGTCTAATAAATGTTAAAGGATTGGATGATTTGAAGGCTTGTGTAGGTTGAGACTTGAGCTTGGTTCATGTAAGGATGAGCATGGCTAACCCCTTTTGAGTAGACATGTTTGATCATACTTTAGAGTTTGCACTTGGACTTGAACGCTTTTAGTGATGCTTTTGCTTGAGGACAAGCAAAGAAGTAAGTTTGGGGGAATTGATATCATCGTATTTTGCATCATTCTAGCATCCGTTTCATATAGGTTTCAATTCATTTGCATGTAGTTCATGATATCTTTTTAGCATTTTAGTCATTTTAGGAGTCTAGTGTGTCAACATTTAGTCCTAGAGAGTTCTTGCATGTTTTGGATCGTATTTCAGGTGTTAAACGAGGAGATTCGAGACCCGATGAGAGGAGACAGAGACCGTACCGAGGTCACTGCTCGCTACTGGTGCTCGGTATCGAAAGCAGAGGGCTTAACACCGAGCATCGACCGATACCAGGTGTGACACCGAGTATCGATCGACACCAAAGCTTCAGGGGATTACACCGATGCCACTGCTCGGTGTCACAGCTCGGTACTGCCACTGGAAGAATTCGGGGGAAAAAGTCCTTAATACGGAGCAACGATACCGAGGAGTGACCTCTGTATCCACTGAAGAACAATCTCCGATACCGAGGCCACTGCTCGGTATTGGCTCATCCGTGCAAAAACCCATGCTCAATACCGAGGTGTTACACCGAGGTGTGTCCTCGGTATCGATCGATACCGAGCAGTGACACCGAGGTGTGTCCTCGGTATCGATCGATACAAAACATTTTATCCATTTAAACCGGGTTGGTACCCGGTTTATCCCGGGTCGACCCGGTTCGTCACTATTCACTATTTAAGCCCAAAAACCTAATTTGGAAGGGCTAAGTCTTTTCTTAAGCAAAAACCCTCTATAAGAGTGATTTGTAAGAGATTGATCCTTTTAATTTATGCAATTTGAGTATTGTTTTCTTGATTGAATCCATCTATCTTCTACTTTCTAATCATTCAATCATCTTGATTATGAGTTTTAACACTTCTTTTCTTGGATTTGTTAAACCCATGATGATTAGTGAGTAGTCTTAAGGATCTTGAGATAAGGTAGATTAGGGTGATCTAGGGTTTGATTAGTGGTGTTTAGGATTAGATAATCTTATATTCCTTCTTGTCTAGAGTCCTTAATGCTAGATCTAGCTTGAAAGAGTGGATCTAGATTACAAGGCAATTCATGAACACCAAGTGTTTGATGAAATGCCAAGACCAAACTAGACAAGAGATTTATGTTCCTAACCTAAGACATTAGTTGTTTAGGGTATATCTTTGGTTGATCTTGTTATGATTCTTAATGCTTGCTAATTGTTAATCCACAAATGATGATTTGCTAATGGACTTGATAATTAGCATAGTGATTAGTTGCTTGAAAGAGAACTAATCTAGATTAGAGATCTATTGCCTAGGAATTAGCTTCTTGAGTAAATGAACACCACTAATTGAACTTGGATCACCCTATATCATTAACCTTATCTCTTGTTCCGCTTTTATTATTTGGATTACATCTTGCTTAGTTGTTTTACTTGTTTAATTTGGATACTTAATTACCAACCGCCTTGTTTAGCTTAAATTACTTATGAACCTTGCATTCTTAGTGTTTAGAATAATCCCAATCATGTATTGATAACCTCCTTACTACATCGTATTAGGGATATTGATACCTCCTAGAGACTAAAAAGTCGTGTATCAACGGGTATGCTACACGGATCTTCTGCTTCGCTCCAGAATGTTCCAGAAAGCTCTAATATCTCCAATTAAGCTCCAAACGTGTTAAGACCTGTAAAAGACTCTAAAATACTACAAAACACTAGAAAAGACTCTATAAAAGGACTTATATCATGGTCTAAACAGGGTAAAAACCATGATATATCAGTAGTCGTCAATGAGGACAAAGATGTATCTATTCCCAGCACTCGTACTTGGTGTTATTGGTCCGCAGAGATCTCCATGAATGAGCTCGAGCTTCTTTGATGCACGGTAGGCAGCAGCTTGTGGAAACACTTGTCTAGTTTGTTTGCCGAGTAGACATGAGCTGCAGACTTCTTTCTCAACAGCAACATTCAGAACTCCTCGAACAAGTTCTTTGTCTATCATTAACTTAATTGTTCCATAGCTCACATGTCCCATTCTCGCATGCCATCTGTTTGATTCGCTAATCGATGCAAGAAACAAGCGTACATTGTTTCTTAACCCCATTTGAACCTTGTGCAACCGATTCTTGGATCTTGGTGCTTTGACAAGTAACTTTCCATTTTGATCATGCATTGTTAAATGCTCTCCTCGCAATCTTATATCACATCCCGACTCCGTGGCTTGTCCAAGGCTTATAATGTTGCTTTTTAAGTATGGGATATAGTAAACATTCGTCATTACTCGTGCTTCTCCATTCAGGTCGATGAAAGCAATGGTGCCCTTTCCTTTAATGTCAACGCGTGAGTAATCACCAAACCTTACTTTTCCAAAAACAGAGTCATCAAGTTTATCAAAGTACCTCCGATCTCCAGTCATATGATTGCTAGCCCCATTATCAAGGTACCATATATTATCTCCATCCTTATCAGTTTCAAAGTTGCTTGGTATGCAACGTTTCTCGTTCAAGAAGACCACTTCATGCATCATCAGTTGATCTGCGTCCTGGGTGTCGTTATTATTAGTTTCTTGAGCTTCTTGTAGCTTGAGCAGTCTATCAGGGCAATTCAATGCGAAGTGTCCTAGCTTGTCGCATCAAAAACATGTAATTCGTGAGGTGTCTCTTACAGAATTAGATCTCCCACGACCTCTTCCTCTGTAACCGAAACGTCCTCTTCGCCCTCTGTTTCCACTGAAATATTGGTTCTTAGGCTCCATATTTGCATACATTAATTTGCTTTGATCTTCTTGAACATCTTCTTCTTCGACGATTCGTTCTTCATATGCTTTAAGGCGACCTATGATATCTTCGAAAGTTGTAGTATTAAGGTCTAATACTTGTTCAAGCGCGGCCACGATATGTATGTATTTCTTCCGAGGAAGACAATTTAAGAACTTCTTCACCAACTTTGATTCTTCGATATTTACTCCTAGAGCTGCAGATTTTGACGAGATTTCGGACAGCTTGCCAGCGAAGTCATCAATTTTTTCTGAATCTTTCATCTTTAGTCTCTCAAACTCAGACATTAGAGTTTGTAATCTGGCGTCCTTGACTCTCTCTGCTCCAACATGTCTTGCTTTTATTGCCTCCCATACCTTCTTCGCCGTATCTAGTTCCCCGACTCGGAGAATAAGAGTTTCCGGTATTGATTAAAATAGTAAAGCAATGGCCATCTTGTTCTTTTCGACATCACTTGATTCTGTTTCTGATTCAATAACTTCCCATACCTTATGGACTTTGAGAGCAACCTTCATCCTCATTGCCCATACTGTATAATTTGTTGTGTTTAACATAGGGCAGATGATGGAAGGAGATCCTCCTCCTCCTTCTTTTGGTTTCACCGGGATGATGGCACCATCAACGTCCATCGTGCTTGCCTATGGATCTCTTGTAGGCTCTGATACCAAATATAGAACTCGTATGATGATATAAACTCAAGATCGATTAAAGAATATCTCTCTATATTAGCTTTAGAAAATTACTCAAAACTAAAGCTCTCAATCTCTCATAAACTCATAAGTTATGCCACAACTTAGCATCTCCTTAAATAGAGAAAGGTCTACACAATTTTCCTATTTTCTTAATAGGACAATTTCCTTTTCTTAGCTCTCTTAACATATTTAGATAACTCCTAAATATGTCTCTTATTCCTAATCTCTTTAGGATTGTTTGTTATTCAAGCTTATCTCAATAAGAACCTTTGCTTCCAAATGTAGCATATGTAGAGACAAACCACGACTGACCAAAACAAGTTTCGAACCGATCCTTGGTTATGTTGTTGTCCGTACGCAATCTTCATCTTCTCTAGCCACTGTGTCTCTCCTGAAGTTTCTAAAACTTTCTTCATCCTCTCTGATGCTTCAGATGCAAGCAAACCCTCTCCGGAGCCGGTCCGAGAATTATGCAGCCAAAGATAATTAATATAAATTTTAATCGATTTTTGTTTTTTTTTGTAATTTAGAGGCCAAATATTCATATATATTAAGTGAGTAAAATTTGGGGACCATAGGCCTATGTTTCATTGGACTTGGCTTAGAGCCGGCCCTGACCCTCTCTCACCTCTCCTTCTCCGACCTTAACCTCATTATGTTCTTGACCATTTTTACTCTTTCCCGGGATTGACACTTTCTTGGTCTACAAGAAAGCATACAGATGGAAATTTTAGTTTTTGTAGAATCATCTATCAATAGTATTCATTGGAGTGTTGGTTGATTTCGTTTAGAGCCAAATTACATTTGGTTCATTAAGTTCAGCATATTCCAAGGATCTGCACATATTCGAAGACGTTATCTTCTCCGTAACAGAGGCCCAGGCGGTTCCGTAACAGAGGCACATATCTTTGTAACTAGTTGTAGATTTTCCTAGATTTCTGATTCATGTTCAGTTGCTAACTATATATATACGCTTTGAACTTCGTAATAAACTCAAGAAATTCTCAGCTTCTGTTTCTTTTTATGGTATCAGAACCTGAAACTTTACTTTCGAAAAATCTTTAAATTTCTGCAACAACGAATGCGACTGTGGAGGTGAGAAGAACCATCTCACCTTACGATCTGACCTCGGCCGATAATCCAGGAGCGGTCATTTCTCATCCCCTCTTGAAAGGAATTAACTACGATAAGTGGGCTTACGGAATGAAGACGACGTTGATATCACGCAAGAAATTTGGCTTCCTTGATGGAACGATTGCCAGACCAAACGAAGGATCACCTGACTTGGAGGATTGGTGGACGATTCAAGCTCTTCTCGTATCTTGGATCAAGATGAACATCGACCTTATGTTGCGTTCAACAATCTCTCACAGAGATGTCGCTCAAAACCTGTGGGAAAACCTGAAGAAACGGTTCTCCGTCATGAATGGACCTTGAATTCAGCAAATCAAAGATGAACTGGCTTGTTGCAAACATACAGGAATTGTAATCGAGGCATACTACTGAAAATTAACTCGAATCTGGGATAGCCTTGCAACCTATCGTCCATTCAGAACGTGTAAGTGTGGGATGTGTACGTGTGATCTTGGTACAACACATGAAGATGATCGTGAAGAAGACAAGGTGCACCAGTTTTTGTTTGGACTTGACAATTAGTTCCGTGCTGTTCGATAGAGTCTTGTGGCATGTGTTTCTGTGCAGCCGTTGGAGGAAGTCTATAACATTGTGAGACAAGATCTCTGTGTAAGTGGAGAAGAGAGAACTGAAATAACAGCTTTCGTTGTTCAAACCAAACAGCGATACCGAAGCGATGACAAGGAAAAAGGAATTTTGTGGGCATATCACATTGATTTCTACTCCCTTCCACACCGTCGTTCGGCACATATCTCCTCTTCGAACCTAACACAAATCTGATATCATATCTCGTACATCAAGGGTAAATCAGTCCAAATTTGTCCAAAACAGTATTGAAAATGTTACATTTTACTAAGGTTATAGAAAGTGATAACATACTAATTTGTATATTATTATTTAAGAAGTCATTAAGAAAAATAAACGTTATTTTGTAATTTATTACATACTATGCCATTACAAATAACAAAAAATAATTGAAATAGGATAAGATATAAGTGTCTTTTAAAATTATTGAAGAGAATATGGAAAGTATTTGTTGCCATTAAAGAGGTTATTTATTATTTAATTTCTTAATTAATTTTAATATTATATATTTTAAAATAATAATCAATCCATATATATTCAAAGAAAAAAAATCTATTCGAAATCGTGCTATATTTTTCAAAACAAAAGTTGAAAAGTTGAAAAATATTTTATGTTTTATATTATTTTATTTGAATATATATCGAAACAAAAGTTGAAAATATTTTACTAACTTTATAAAAAAGTTAGACACAAGAAAATTAATTTTTTTTCGAAAGAGTTCAAGGACTAATCACAAAATCAGAGTCATTAAACGATGCATATTAGAGTTATGTTTTCCAGATTATAGGTTTTTGCGAGTTATCCAGAATAATATTTTAATCCACTGCAAAACGGGTTAAATAGATAAATTATTACGAATTGACAGTTTTATCTATAATCATTAGTTAGTCATATTGTAAGATTCAGATAAAAACAATTTTTTAAAAAATTTAGTGCAGATTAAATTTAGTGCACGCTATAATTAGTGCAGATTAAATCCTAGTGAAACTTGAATTAAGTGACAACTCTTACAAAAGTCTCTAATGTATATCGTAACAAATATTTTTAATTTGGTAGTTAAATTTGCCTTGGAGAACATTTATGAGTATTTTGTAATCTCCCGCAAACAATACCGAACTTAATCCCATATTCCATGAATGTTGTATTGCTACAAGAAGAGCTTTGGCTTCTGCTTCGAATGGTGTTATTGCTGATCCAACTGATGTTGAGCCCCAAATACAAGGTATTCCATTATAGTCTTGAACAACCCATCTTGTCGCTGAATGGTGATTCTCTTGTGTAAGTTTATGGGCCAAGTGATTTATTCTTTGGCGCAAATCTGAAATTAAGACATTGGTAGGAGTTGGGCCAAATATCTGCATAGCACATTAGCAAATAATAGGTACATGAACAAGCAAGTCGGTTACGGTGGTGTTGTTTAAGGAAGGCGAAACTTGAAGCTGAACCCTAACACAGAAAAAGGTAAAAGAAGCGTAGTACAAGCAATAGGAACGAGAGAGAAGTTGAGCGAGAAAAAGCAGCCACGAGAGAGAAGAAACGGAGTTCGAGTCTTCGTGTTCTTAGTGTGTGTATTTTGGTGTTGTAATCTCCTTCTAAGTTTTTTGGTTTAGTTTTATATCTGAACACACAAAAGAAAACGTTTAGTCTGTTTGTGTATTCTTTGATTAATAGTGGGCTGTGGGAGATGATTCCCACCCGAGATGTGCCGGTTAGAGGCCGGGAATTCAGTGTTCAAATCCAAGTCTCACATCGGAAGTTTAGACAAATATGATATAATATATAAGTAATGTCCAACTCTAATTAGTATGAGGTTTTTAGGGAAGGAGCCCAAAAAAAATCCATGCGGGCTTTGCCACTTGGGCCCAAAGCGAACAATATCATATTAATGGGGAGTTAGACCTGGGCTTGAAAAGCCTAACAGTTATATCAGAGCCCGGGTTCATAAAAGCTGGAACTGGAGAAGTGGGTGTGGACTGAATGTATGTTGTGGGAGGGAGAGCCCTTAAAGTGACCTCGCGATTAAAGGGTGTCGGTGCCTTGTGTCGAAAGTCTTCCTGACGGTGCGAAAGGTCATGTGGCGGGTTTCGTTGGTGATAACGACGGTACAAGATATGTGTTCTGTTTCGCTGGAGGAGAGGTCAAGGGCTTGTGTGGTCCTTGGTTTGAGGGGAGGATTGTTGGGATATCAATCCAAGTCGCACATCGGAAGTTTAAACAAATATGATTTAATATATAAGTAATGTCCAATACTAATTAGTATGAGACATTTTGGGAAATATCCCAAAAACAAATTCATGCGAGATTTACCATTTGGATCTAAAGTGGACAATATCATATTAATGGGAGTTAGACATGGGCTTGAAAAGTCTAACATCTAAATTAAAACTTGCATCAAAATTACACTTAAGCATTCCAAAATCCGGTTGTTGCCAATAAATGTTTTGCGAAGTTTGAAGGCTTGTCGATGTAGCTTGTCGACCAATGTCTACTCTGATCAGAAATTAGGATTAACACATTTTGTTAAGGAAAATTGTTCATTAGCTACACGAACTATACGAGAATGCATGACTACACATCTGAACTAAAACAATGTGTTGATAACTACATCATCTATTGATATAGCATAGAAACACATCCGAACTAACATAAATCATGTGCCCAACACCATGACCATCACTTTCTTTACTTTTCCGGTGTACTGGTCGACTGACTCCGGCGTTGACTCATTATTTTTTATTCTTCAACGAAAATTCCTACTTCTCTGGTCAAATATCAAATTCCTTCAAAACCATAGATTCTCTTCAAGAACTTGATCTTAGCAACAACAAATTCTTCGACCTTTTCTCTCTAGTCACAATCAACATCCTAAATCTCGTTTACCTCGTTCTTCGGTTCAACAATTTCACAAGCTCGATTCTAGAAATATCGATTGAAATCAAAATACACATCCGCCACTAGAGCTTGCCGTGGAGATCGAGATCCTTTAGATCTACATGGTCACGTTCTCTGCTTCATCTTCTTCGGCGAAGAAGATCACCATCTATTTCAAGAGGGGCAAGCGAAATGTTTCGCTTCCAATGAGGTCCAAAGCGAAAGTTTTGAGAAATCTCCGATCAATTCTCACCGAAAATTTCACCAAGCTCCGATCAATTCTCACCGGAAACAGCTACCGCATCAGCACCACCACCACCAGTTCCACAATACATCTCAAACGGTTTCCCAAAGATCAAATCATTACTTTTTGCTTCATATACGCAAAAGAAAAAAAAAAGAGTTCAGTGGTTTGCTCTCTAGACCCAAGCTCTGAATCAGTCGTCTAAAACGAGCACGCTTCCTGTGAAACACACTGATACTGTAGGAGCTACGGCGAATCATGAATGTAAATGCAGTGGGTATGGTGGTGGTTAAGAGATGCCTCGCCGATAGAAATCAAAGAAAATTGGAAGAAGAGGAGGACGAGTACATCTTTAGTTAAAAGATTTCATATCGATTCGTCCAAGAAGTTCGTGTAGATTTTAGGAAAATTTAAACCAGAAAGTTTATGGGACGGAGAGAAAGAGAAGAAGGGAGTTCGAGAGATGATTGTGAGTGACGGAAATGGCTCATGGCGGTTCACTTGGATTGAATTTCCTTAATTCGAGTATCACCTAAATTAGCAAACGATTTTGGGAATTTCGTAAACCCTAACCACCCATTATTTTGATGTTCATCGATACTCAGAAATTAAATGAACGGAAGAATCGAATTCAATGAAATTGAGAGAACCTACCGAATCAAAATCATATATGTAAATTAGAATTGACGAGGAAGAAGAAGCTCAAGATGTCATTTTTTTTATGTTTTCATTTTTAAGTTTTTATTTAATTTGGGTCAGATTTAATGAGTTAATGCGGGTCAGCGCCGGAGTCCGTCGACCAGTATACCGAAAAAGCAAAGAAAGTGATGGTCATGGTGTGGGGCACATGACTCATGTTAGTTCGAATATGTGTCTATGCTATATCAATAGATGATGTAGTTATCAACACATTATTTTAGTTCAGATGTGTAGTCATGCATTCTCGTATAGTTCGTGTAGCTAACGAATAATTTTTCTTTTGTTAATCCACCAAAAAAAAATTTCATCTACTAAATAATAGCTTTTTATTATCCAGCTATTATACAATCTTATTTTAGGTTTTCCAGTGTTACGAATTTTCTCGTTCTATTGATTCTAATGTTTTATTGATTCAACTATTTTTAGCATTTGATCGGACATTTAGTTTTCGTTCGAGAATTAGAATCGAACGCTTCCCAAAAATACTACGGAAACACAATCTTAACAAATAAAATAAAAAAATCACATTAGAATCGCAAAGGAAGTTTGTGTTTGCATTTTGGAAATACAAAGATTCTTCACGCAAAAACGTTAAGACAGAGAATATCATATAGCCTTTTGTTCTTAGGATACATAAAGCAGACAGACAACTCCAGACATCAAAACAAACTATCCAAATCGTTTACAATCTCTCTTTGTTTAGTTTTTTTTGTTTCTTCTCATTATAGCTTATTTTCAATCAATGCACAACGGGTTTCAAAGGATGAGCTCTCAGTTTCGAAAAATCCAGACTAGCATCAAGCTCCTCGTCCAGCTCCCCGATAACGCCTCTGATTAAATATGACAGAATCATCGTTAGAAAATCATCGACTGTTGGGACAACGAGATAATATGAAGAGTGAGGACGATGAGATTTACATGTTGTCGCCTCTGATAATGTACAAACCCAACACAAGTTGTTGTACTCCTTCCTGAAATATCAAGAAACATAGTAAAACACCAACACATTAAGAAAGTGAAAATCATAGTAAGAGGTCTCAATGCTCAATCAGACACTAATGGAAGTCATTAGTAAGAAACTAAAGACGCAACTCTTTTGAGATCACATGTATCTTTTTTTATTAGACAGAAACAACATTGGAACCGAAAGATCTATCTCCAAGTATTCATCAATTTAACAGAAGCATCTATATTTTAAAGCCAAAAAGCTCCATGGTTGAGACAATATGAATACTAATCACTCCCAAGAGCATTGGTCTAGTGCAGTATCAACATGGAGTGAGTGACATGCTCTTGGTGCAAACAAGAAACAGACATTAATCAAACCTTTTATCCTCTTTATGAAAACAAAGGAAGTGATCATGTATAATTAGACACTGCCCATAAAGATTTGCCTCACCTAGAACTAGCTAAAGCTTTTGACAAATGCACTCACAATTTTTCTCATTTGAAGAATTACTAGCACAAAATCCGTTACAGTGTAAGCTTCATTGCCATATATGTAGTGAATATTCACAGTATCTGATTTAACTTCTTCCATCCTCCCTCACTCTAAATCAAGTATTGCAGGGACCAGCCTATCTTAAATGTCAGAATATGTTTGTTCCTCAATAATTCTGTTGAAAAGATGACACTACGCAATGTACATTACTAGCAAGAACATACTACCAATTAAATGACCAATATCAAATGAAGAACGATGCTCTGACAATGAGCACAAGCTAAACTAGCATCCTACTGAACTTGCACCTATATACACACAATATGGTGATATCAAGACCGATCTTACATTATAGAAACCTGATGAAAATGACACCATTCTTAGCCACTCAAGGACACAAGCCATTATGTCATAAACTGGCCAATATCTGTAGAGAAAACTATTTGCGCCCATTCGATTTGGTGGTATCACAAAGTTCAGATGAAATACTTAAAAACAGAAATCTGAAGCTTACCTTTGTGGAAAAGACGCGTTCATGAGATTCATCCAGGATTATATTTGTAGCCTGGTCAAAACCTTTAAGAACTCCCTGAAAAAAAGTGTGTTCTCTTTGCGAAGTTACTTGGAGTTCCAAACAATATAACAAACAAGAGAGAAAAAAAAAAAAACCTACCACAATGTTGCGTCCATCGTTTGTAATTACCGAAATCATCTCTGCAACACCACCCAAAAAAAAAAACAAGATTTTCAGACAATTCATGCGACAAAACATCAAGAAATCAATCCAGAATGCTAATTAGTGGCAAGAAAAAGACAGCTTACGATCAACAAGAGACTCGAGTCCAGTAGTTGTCGCCATACTAACAGTCCAAAGAACTATATAATAACCTGAAAGGTTACTAAAATCACGTCAGCGAGAAATTCATCGAACACTTGGTGGGCATTACGGATATGAAGAAAACAATAATCGCTAGAAACTATAGCTCCCCAGATGAGAACTTTCATCAAACTTTAGGCCTAAATTATAGAAATTTCCAGCGTAATTTGAGTCAAATCAAAATAATTTTATAAAGGGGAAGAACGAGTATAAAATTGGTTCTGGTTCCTGGGAATAAAGCATCGGAGGGTTAAAAAGTATTGAGAAGAACGTATGAGGAAGACGAGAGAAAAAGGCTCTACCTTTGCTGCTTCCGAATCTAAACCCTTCTGCTTGACGGAGCTTCTGACTGTTAAAAGCCCTAAAACCTCTTTTCCTCACTGTTTTCAGAAAACTCGGGCGTGTGTTTGCTTAGATATGTGTAGGTTAGACATTTTAAATCATTTTTTGGATGTAAAAATATCAATTTTTTGGTGTTTTCAAACCCCACCTCGTCCGGCCCAGATCGACCCATCAAAGATGGCCCACAAACCAACCCGGACCAAACCCAAATCGGTTGGAGCCTCCATCACATTCAAATGGTCATATTGGGAGGGAAATTGCTCATTTAATTCCTGAACTATTTCTATCTGCTCAATTTATTCCTCAACTATCGTTTGCTCAAAATAATTCCTCAAGTTGTAGTTGACTGCGCAAAATCAGGATTAACAAAGTCAAACGCTAATTACTAAATAGATACAAGTCCACTAAATCAGCTGTAACTCCTTCAATAAAAACCAGAATGAGTTGAAATCACTTCCATTGGAAAGCTAACTCAATTGCCTATAACTTTCATGAAGAGTGTCATATCTAAATACAAAAGGACAACTTCCATCCGAGTCGATCTTCTAGACACATATTCTTGATACAAGATTGACTAGGATGGAAGTCTTTCCTTTGGATTTTGATATAGAACTCTTCATGAAAGTTATAGGCAATTGAGTTAGCTTTCCAATGGAAATGGTTTCAACTCATTTGGAGTTGTATTGAAGAAGTTACAACCACTAAATGGATACATATCTACTAAATCGGCTCTAACTCTTTCAATACAACCTCAAATGAGTTGAAACTACTCCCATTGGAAAGCTCACTCAATTTTCTATAACTTTGATGAAGAGCTCTATAGGTAAATCCAAAGGGAAGGGTTATATCCGAGTAAATCTTACATCAATAATATGTGTCTATAAGATTGACTCGAATGGAAGTCTTCCCTTTGAATTTAGATATAGCTCTCTTAATGAAAGTGATAGGAAATTGAGTTATCTTTCCATTGAAAGTAGTTTCAACTCATTTGGGATTGTATTGAAGGAGTTACAACCGATTTAGTGAATTTATATCCATTTAGTAATTAGCATTTGACTTTGTTAATCCCGATTTTGCGCAGTCAACTAAAACTTGAGGAATTATTTTGAACAAGCGATAGTTAAAGAATAAATTGAGCAGATGAAAATAGTTCAGGAATTAAATGAGCAATTTCCCCATATTGGGATCGATTTATGGAAAGTTACCTACCGGATTTATTGAAGATCATTGGACTTTTAGTATGGCTAAACCAACGAGAAAGTTTAGAAATGTAGTTAACAACAACCAACCATACACTCAAATGCAATTTAATATCGTATTGTTAAAAAACTTATGAGTAAGCATTTTTACATCTGCTTATGAGAATTATGATTTTATTATGTGTTAGCAGCTAAAAAGAAAATCATCACTACGACTCAAGAATAATTAAACATTGGATTCATAAGAAAAATTGAGATGCAAATCCAAATATGAAAAACCCATGAACAAATTAGCATTTATTGAAGTTCAAGAAAAGCACAATACATCATCATGCTAAAAAAGTGTTTGATTGTATTTATAACACATAGAGATTCCAAAATCTTTAATTTCAAGTGAAGCAATAATTATTTATATTGTTAATATGTGCTTTACTTGCAGTTTTGTACATATATATAGATGTGATCCGAGATTGATCAATCAATTTTAAAACCTAAAAAACTTCATGGTACCTTTAATAAATTCTATGAGCTTATAAGCTTAAGAGAGAGATAAAACAATTTACCTTTTCAAAGACAAATAATTCTCTATCTATAGTTTTTGCTTAGATAAAACACAAACAATTTTTCATAAGGACATACTTCGCTCTAGCTTCCTAAATCTGCACACAGACAAAGGAAAGAGATTAAAGTTACTATAACTCTTCTTCAAAACAAAAAAATGGGTTTGTATGTTTTTCACACATTGAAGCAACATGTTTGGTTATTCGTTGTTGTATGACTTCAATTTCCAGAAAATAAGACATTTGCCATCCAGTTTGATCGGACTTATTTTAAGAGCATCACCACATCCTTTACTCACTGCAAAAACAGTTAGAGTAGTAAAAATAGTGATAGAGCGAAAGTTTTAGATTTGTATTGTTAGATAGTGATAGAGCGAAAGTTTCTAGGGATAGAATTAGAGATCCGTTGATTCTAAGAATATCCAAAAAACTAGGGTTGAGAATACTCTTCTCAGTGCTTTATAAAAAGCTCTTTATGATATCTCTTTTTTTTATTAAATCATCAAAAACTGAATACAAGCATAGGCCTAAGAGGCTATTTACAATAAATTCCAAAACCCTAAAACCTATAAAATCTAGAATAATCTTAATTAATTAAATAAAAGATAATAATAAAGATATTTGAAATATTTCTAAATATCTCGCTGCATCAGGTCTCGCCGGCCAAGAAAGATTCGTCCTCGAATCTTCAATCTGCATTGCATTAGGTCTCGCCGGCCAAGAAAGATTCGTCCTAGAATTTTCAATCGGTTTTTTCATATCGGTTTGGTTTCTTCTTGTTGATGATATCTTGTTTGTGCACAAACCGGATCTTGGACGGAACCTTCACATACAGAATCTGCACGAATCAAAATCCCAAAAATGTCTTCTTCGAATATGAATTCGACATGATCGATAACTAGGACATCATCTTCATAGATGTCGTATATTGGATCACCGTAGATCTCTCTGTAGATCTCGTCATCTTCATAGATGTCGTAGATCGGATCACCATAGATCTCTTTGTAGATCTCATGGTATTCTCTCTCGACAAAAAGACCTTCGTCCTCGAAAGTATAGCTGTTGCCACTCACCATGACATCCAAAACCGGTCTCTCATTAAGAAATCAAAGAATCCAGCTCTGATACCAAATGATAGAGCGGAAGCTTCTAGGGATAGATCTAGAGATCCGTTGATTCTAAGAATACCTGGAAAACTAGGGTTGAGAATACTCTTCTCAGTGTTTTATCAAAAGCTCTTTAGGAAATCTCATTTTTTATTAAATCATGAAAAACTGAATACAAGCATAGGCCTAAGAAGCTATTTATTTATAATAAATTCCAAAACCTTAAAATCTATAAAATATAGAATAATCTTAATTAATTAAATAAAAGATAATAATAAAGATATTTGGAATATTTCTAAATATCTTGAATATTTCCAAATATATCACTGCATCAGATAGCATTTCTATTGCGTTTTGCATTTCGGAATGAACTTCTTCAACATTTATTTGTGTTACTATTGCCATTTGTTTTTCACTCGTAAATCGAATCCCATTATTTTTTGTTACAATTTTGCGCGACTCTTCTTGTAACTGATGCTCTAATTGTTTCACCCACAAACGAAATGTTTTAAAATAAATCAAGTGTTGTCAAACTTAAATTGTAAACACTAAATAGATTTTACGATAACCTTATTTTTTATTGCATTCACTGTTATTTTTGCTTCTTTTTTCCTTTCAACATATTCATCAATGCAATTTCTCATCATCCTTAATATTGTAACACAATATGTATATCCTCAAGCACCATAAAAATAAAGAGAACAATTGATTCAATATATATATAAATATATATTACTATAACTTATGTATATGAATGTGCTAAGGGTTTCATATACATAAGTTATAGAAATATACATAAGTTACTGAATCAATTGTTCTTTTAATTTTTATGGTCCTTGAAGGTTTACATGTTGTGATAAATTATTCAGGGTGATGAAAAATTACATTGATGAGTTAGTTGAAAGAAAAATGGAAGCAAAAGAAACGTTGAATGCATCAAAAAATAAGATAACTATAAAATCTATTTAGTCTTTATAATTTAAGTTTGACAACACTTGATTCATTTTAGAACATTTTTGTTGTAGGTAAAACAACTGGAGTAGAGGTTACAAGGTGAGTCAGGCAAAGTTGTAACCGAAAATAATAAGATTTCGCTTACGAACTAAAAACACATGGCAATTGTATCCCTAATGAATGCTTGAAGAAGTTCATTTTGAAATGCAAAATGCAATAGAAATGCTATCTAAAAGTACAAATATAAACTCATGTGATTCTTTATAACAATAATCATATGTTTAGAGTCATATTGTTTTAACTATTTTTGTAGTAAGTCAAGAATGTGATGATGCTCTTAGAACCAATCCGGTTGAACTGGATGGTAATGGTCTTATTCTCTGGAAATTGAAGTAATACAACAACGAAGAACCAAACATGTTGATTCCAGCCCCGGCCCAGACATTTTACAGTCCCTAGGGCGAGATACAAAAAAGGGCCCCTAACATAAAAAAAAATCATAAAAAACCTAAAAAAATGGGCCCCTTAGATTTGTCCCTTAGATCTATAAAAACCTAAAAAAAATTGTCTATAAAAACCTAAAAAATGGGCCCCTTAGATCTATAAAAACCTAAAAAAATGGGCTCCTAAAAAAATGGGCCCCTTAGATCTATAAAAAAATGGTTATCCAACAAGATTTGGGTAAACAAATCATAAAAAAAATGGCCCTCTTAGATTTTGGGCCCATGGGCGGTCGCACCTCTGCCCTACCTACTTGGCCGGGCCTGGTTGATTCAAGGTGTGAAAAACATACAAACTCTTTGTTTTGTCTTGAAGAAGAGTTATAGTAACTTTATTTTCTTTCCTTTATTTGTGTGCAGATTTTGGAAGCTAAAGTGAATTATGTCCTCATGGAAAATTGTTTGCGTTCATCTCTGAGAAGAAACCAGAGATAGAGAATTACTTCTCTTTCGAAAAGTAAATTATTTTATATCTCTCTCTTAAGCTTATAAGCCCAAGGAAATTATTAAAGGTACTATGAAGCATTTTGGAATTTAAAATTGCTTGATCAATTTTAAATAACATATGTATGAATAAAACCTGCTAGTAAAACACATATTTAACAGTATAAATAGTTGATGCTTCACTTGATATTACAGACTTTGTAATCTCTATGTGTTACAAATACAATCAAACACTTTCTTAGCATGGTGTTGTATTGTGATTTTCTAGAACTTCAATCAATGCTAATCTGTTCATGGGTTTCCCATATTCAATTTTACATCTCAATTCTTCTTCTGAATCCTATGTTTCATAGGATGAAACAGCTCCAAGAAAAGAGGAAAGCAAAAACTATTCTTGATGCGTAGTGATGATTTTCTTTTGGTTGTGAGCACATAATAAGAACATGATTCTGATAAGCAGAAGTAAAAGTGTTGGCTCATAAACTATTTAAACATTCGTTTTTAAATTGCATTAGAGTATATGATTTGTTGTTGTTAACTACATTTTTGAACAACCCCAAACCTCTGTTTTGTAACTTTTTATCTTAGAAATAAAAATAATTCCAACTTTGGCAGTGGAAGCGTTTTGTTTGTTCATGATACTTGAAGTTATTATGGCGGTAGAGGTGGTGGATGCAGTTGAGATGTACAATCATTTTCTTGTGAATTCGATACATTGATCGGAACACTTGGCTTTGAGGAAGAATCACAAACTTTTTCACATAATTGCGATGAAAGCGTCTACATATAAGTTTCTTGTAAAGACAATGTTTGAAAACTGAGGAAGCGGTGGAGGCGGTGATGGTGGGTGAGAAGAGATTCTGAAATCTTTGTGGAACATTCTGGAATCTCCAATAAACGCTCTGAAAAGTGTTAAGAGGATCCAACGTTAAAGATGCGATTTTGATTAGCAGAGGTAAACATGTTGACTCATAAACTCTTTAAAGATGCGATTTTAAATTGCATTAGAGTGTTGTTGTTAACTACATTTCTGTACAACCCAAAAGCTCTGTTTTGTTATAACTTTTTATCTTAAAAAGTAAAAACCATTCTAACTTTGGCGGTGGAGGCGTTTTGTTCGTTCGCGCTACATGAAGTTGTTGTGGCGGTAGAGGCAGTGGTTGAGATGTACACTCATTTTCTTGTGAATTCGATACATTGATCGGAAGACTTTTCTTTGAGGAAGAAGAACAAACTTTTTCACATAATTGCGATGAAAGCGTCTGTATATTAGTTTCTGGCAAAACCAGTGTATGAAGATATTTGTTTGAAAATTGAGGAAGCGGTGGAGGCGGTGGCAGTGGGTGAGAAGAAATTCCAAAATCTTGTGGAGCATTCTGGAATCTCCAATTTGTGCTCATAGAAGAGTTGAGAGGATCCAACGTTAACACTACCAGAATCAGAAGAAGAAGAAGCACTTGAAATTTTTGATTTGAATACTAAGAAAAAGAAAAATCACATCACGAAATCAAATATTTTGGTTTACAGCGTGATTGGAATCCTCATGTTGATTTTTAAACTATGTTTATAGCTCATCGTCTTGGGCAAATACATAAGGTTATCTTTCATAGAATCAATGTGGGTTTAACTTTCAATTTCATTTTTTATATGTCATTGATTTAATTAAGCTTATCTTTTCATCTTTAGAAAATGATTTGCATGCTTATTAAACCGATATACCATTGAAGAAAGAATTATGCAAATGACTAAAAATAAAATGCTTCTACACATCTTGTTGTGGGGAAACTGAAAGCACATGACCTTAGTCATGTAAGGTGGTTTTGTTGTTTGACGTAACATTTTTTAATATGATTTACAAACTTTACAAAGCATCTTCTTTCACGAGGCTTTATATGATATGTTGAGATGATGTTTTTGGTAAATTAATTGTCATGAACGTCTTTTTGGTTATTGTGTATGAACTCATTTTTCCAATTATTTATTTGCTATTGTTTTAGTCTTTCAAGTAAACTTTGTTAGTAATTACTTCTTCGAAAGAAGTGATCTCTCCATCTACTTTGGAGGTTTTACATCCTACCAACTTTCTCTTTTTTGGAGAGATCGATTTTATCTAATTCCTTCTTTGAGGATAAATTACTTCCACCAATTTTCTATTTAATGGAGAGATCACTTCCACTTTATCTCCTCTACAGAGAGATCTATACCACCAACCTCCTCTTTTATGTAGCGTGTATTTGAAAGTTCTGCCATGATGGAATCAAAAGTTCAAAGCAATGTTCCCTAGCCTTTAATGATAGAAAGACTAGTGTTAATCTCGACACTCAAGCAAGCCCAAGAATTGAAGATCGATAATCTGATGGTAGTCTTTGACACCCAAAATTTTATCAAATCGATCAATTCTGAAAGCCCATTCAGAAGAGCTTCATGGTATTCTGTAAAATTTCAATCACCTATCTTATTTTTTACATGAAATTTCTTTCAATTATGTATCAAGATAAAAGAATCGAGAAACATATTCTTTGGTAAAGAACTCCATGTATTCTTTTATTGTAATCCTAAGTTAATATTCAATATAAATTTTATTTGCACCAAAAAAAGAGAGTAAATTTTCTATATTCTAGTGCAAGTATTTTTATATTGCTTCTTTATTTAACTAGACTTTTTATCGTTTGTTTTTTGAATGCAGTTTTATTTTTTAATTCTATATTCCCTCATAATTATATGTTCTCTAATTATATCTTTGATATTTTTAGACACAATCTATGTTTTTCTATTTAGATGTATTATTTATGTAATACGGAAATAATAAATATACATTTTTCTTCTAATTTGTTTTGTTATTTATGTATTAAGACTAAGGAACTATACAATTAAATATTAAGTGTTTATAAATGTTTTAACAAATTTTGTTAACTTTAATATCCGTATTTAAATATATTTAATATAATACATATATTGAATAAGCTTTAGAAAATGATTTATACCAATATATATATATATATAATAGTTTTTTAAAAAATATAGGTTTAAGAAAAAAAAGTTTTAAAAGAAATATTAGTATTTTAAAAAATATAGGTTTAATGAAAAAAAAGTTTATGGATCCACATTTTTATTAGTATTTTAATCTTATGGATAGTTAGAAATATAGAGGGTGAGTTAAGATAATCAAGAGATTTTTATCAAAATCTCATACACATTCTCATGGAACATATCAAAGATTACAATCAAAATAGTAAATCTGAAATGGATATTAAAGAGTTGTGAATCAATAACTTAATATACATCCAAAATTACCCTTGATAGAGAAAACATATAAAAAAATCTGGGGTTAACCAAATGATTTCATAGTCAAAAATAAATATATCAAAGTAAATCCATCAATTCGATTTAAAATTTAATTTAATTACAATTCAAACAAAAAATAAGAGAAACATTAAAAAAATTATTCTGCAAAATACTCAAGATGAGAGATTTGTTTTTTTCCATAATAAATCAGGATTTTGCAAACTTTTTTTTGTAGTGATAGCATTNTTTTTGTCAATAAAATCTTGATTAGCTCGTACTGAATAAAGATATACTGAAACATTAGGAAACACATTAGATACGCAACACAACACCTTTAGCTGAGCAGTTGTATAATGGTCTCGGGAGTCCATTGATTGTGTATGTGATATGAACATTTGTTCACGTAAGAAATATATAGAAGATTTAAGCTAACCTTCCTCTTAACCCTAGTCTCTCTTGGAGATTAAGGTTAATTCTTGGAAGTTGATTTTTTATTTAATATAAAAGATCTATATATAGGTCACGCTACAAAACCAATTGTCCTAAATTAAAAAGGAAAATATACTAAAACCTTAAAACCAAAAAAGAAAAACACCAAAAGAAAACACTTTAACATAGAAAGAAAAATACCAAAACATAATTCATAGCCTAAAACACAAAATCTCATTAACTAAAACAACCTAACCGACCCTAACCATCATCTCATATCATTACTTCCCTCTTCGACTCGGAGCTTGTCCTCAAGCTCCAACTTTTCTACTCAAGATGATTCCCTTGTACTGCAAAAGACCATGCCAGAACCTGCAATTGATCACCGCGAAAGTTTGCTTCCTTTGTCGAGATATATATCACCTACTTGACTTGAAACCTTAAGAAACCTTTCAGGGTTTGATTGATTTCTCTCTGTCATCGCTTTCACCAACGATCTAGATTCGACGGAAGAAGCAACAGTTGGTATCGCTACTACTTTAGGGTTTTGAGGCTTCAATTGCTTCGTCTCAGCCTCCGGCGCTTCAGCTTTTAACATCGTCGTATGGTCAAGCTCCTGGTTTTGAAGCTCCGGTTGTTTCGCCTCAACCATCGTAGCTGCAGCTTCTAACACCATGGTGTGGTGTTAATTTCTCGTTCCACCGGTCTAATTTCTCGTTCAAGGCTTGCACCACCTCTATTAGTTTCGCTAGATGTGCTACAATTGAGTCACCGTCCCCCATTGAATCAGGTTTACGTGAACTTGTCTCTGATACCAAATTGATATGAACATTTGTTCACGTAAGAAATAGATAGAAGATTTAGACTAAGTTTCCTGATATATCATGGTTTTTACCCATTTTTAGCCATAATATAGGTCTTATTTATAGAGTATTTCTAGTATTTTGGAGTCTTTTCAAGTTTTAGGTGACTTTGTGAGAAAATAAGCCGTTTTGGGTGAAAATGAGCATATGGAAATGCAGAGTCATGCAGAGACGTCAGAAGTTTGGCATTCGTTGAAGAACTTCCCACCGATGGATTGAGCTCACATTTGAATACAAGACAGATCAATGGATATTTCATTTGGAAGTGGTTTGCGGCCATTCCAATGGTGCGATCAAAAGTTATGCCAGTTTTCGTGAAGACAGTCCAGTCTGGCGAGCAGAAGAGTCGACACGCAAGCTTGGTATCGATCGATACCACAAATGGTGTCGACCGATACCGACTTCAGGAAGAAGAAAACGTGACTTTTTACAAGTTTGAAGTTTGCACCTTGGTCCAGAAGACTAATAATTACTAGAAGCCCCAAAACGTGTTTTAGGTTATAAATTAGGTTTTTCACCACTTTTGTTGGCTAAGCTTTATTTTATTCTTGATACTTTAAGAGAGATTTGTTCCATGGTTTTTGGGAGACAACTCTGAACCCTTGTTTCTTGTTGATTTCTTTTATGCAAATCTATTCATCTATGATTTATGTTCCATTGATCATGTATGAGTAGATCTTCTTTAGGTTTAGGGTTCTCATAAAGGATCTCTTTGAATGTTAGGTTAATTGGGGTTCATAATCTGAATTAGTTCTTCACCATAGGTTGTTCTCAAGCTAATTCTAGGTTGACGAATCTGGAACTTAGATCTTAGGTTAATCGATTAGGCACGACAGTGCAATTGATAATCTGACAGAACTTAGGGTGAGCAAAATAGCTATCCGCAAAGAGATTTGGTTTAGTTGTTTTGTGAACATATCAAACCTGAACTTTAAAGCTGGTTTAGATCTTTAGGATTTGCAAAGAGTTTTGGGATTCTGGGATTTAGACTTAGATAATTCTGTAACGATATTTGGTTAATTATAGCTTAGTGATTTGAGTTCAAGAACCGTGCATAACCTGAACCCTGACTAATTGGTTTGCATGCATTCTATGATTTCCTGAGAAATACCCTGAGCCTATCTTCCTCCATCGAATTACAACTTTCTAATATGCGTTATTGTTTTCAATTCCATTAATTTACTTAGCTTAATTCGAGTCTATTTAATCATTTGTGTGATTCTTGAGTCTATGTGGATTCGACCCTTCAATACTACAATCGACAAAGCTGTTAGTACTTTAGGGTATTACATTTGAGCTTATCAAATTTGGCGCCGTTGCCGGGGATTCTAAATTCGCCATTAGATTTTAGTCTAGAATTTCGACTAAGCCCGTGTATCGATCGATACTAGTTAGTGTCGGTCAATACTCGTCGTGTTTGTTGGTATCGATCGACACCCACCCAGTGTCGGTCGATACTCATCGTTTTTTTTGTTACTTATGTGCCTTGTCTGGTGTGTTTCAGGTGTATGCCCACTCGCGGAACAAGGAGGAACAAGAGCACTCAACTAGTCAATCTTTCCAACAAGGAGCTAGCAAACTTGGAACGCACAAATCGGAAAACAAAGAAGCCAGCAGAGATGAACAATCCAATGGTATTGACTCGTGATGATGCTGGAGCTTTGAAATACCAAGAGGGTCAATTGTGCAATGAGAGAGGGCAACAACTTGATGGGGATGGAAACATCATTGTCCCTGCAGCTGTTGTGAATGTTGGGAATGATGTGGTTAATCGTGGTAGAACGATTGGTGAGTACAACATGCCTGATCAGTTCTATGCCAATCGATCAGCGATTCGCCCTCCTGCTTTTCAGAGGAATGACTTTGAGCTGAAACCTGCATACTTCACTCTTATGGGTCAGCACCTTTTTCACGGTCTTTCTCATGAACACCCCATGGATCACATTGAGATGTTTGAGGATTTGGGTTCACTAACATTCAGCTGCTGGGTATCTTCTTCAGAGGGATTGATTGGAGGTATCAGATGGCCTTAGATGATGCGAGTAATGAGAACTTCAACACCAGGTATCCTGGCGATGCTTATGTGCTTATTGAGAACTTGGCATCTAGCAATAGTACCAAGAATGCAGACTTTGAGCGAAGGAAGCAGACTGGGAGCATGGATGGATCGCAGATTGCTGAGGTTCAAGCTAAGTTGGATTCAATGCACAATCTCTTGATGGGAAAGACGATGAAGGCTGTTCATTTTGCTGATAAGGTTGAGAACTTCAATGAGGATGAAGTGGAAGGTGTTAACTACATTGGTGGTTCTGGTTTTCAACGTCGGAGAAATCAATACCAGCAAAACAACAACCGGAACTTCACCAACAATGCTCAGCAAGGAGGGTACAAATCTGAAGTCAACCCAGCTGGTTTTAGAACCTATGGGAATTCGTCCTACCAATCTCCACCACCCAAAACTCCCGAAAGCAAAGTTGAATCTATGCTGGAACAAATTCTTGAGGGACAGCAGAAGATGACAGTGGATTTCAATGGGAAGATGGATGCTATGTACACAGACCTGAATGGGAAAATTGAGTCTCTTAGTATTCATCAGAAGATGCTGGAAACTCAAATAGCTTAGACTGCAGCAACCCATACGATGTCTTTTGCAGAAGCTTTGGAATACCGCCCTTTGCTTTGTCATTTCCGAGATTGCAGAGAAACTCTAGAAGAGATCGAGGTACTCTTCATCAAAGCAAGAAGCACACCACCACCAATAAAGCAGTTGACTAAGAGGGAAGACCCTGGAAAATTTTTAGTTCCATGCTCTATCTCTGGAGTTGAATTCAAAGAATCTCTCGTTGATTTAGGGTCTAGTGTCAATGTTATGTCAAAGGCAATTGCAGAGAGGTTGGGAATTGCTGATATAAGATCTCCTCATATGTCTCTTGTATTCGCTAACTCTTCAACCTCAGTTTCATATGGTACAATCCCTGATTTGCTGGTTAAAGTAGGAGATTGTCTGGTTCCTACTGATTTTCAGGTTGTGGAGATGAGTGCAAGATCTAGTACGCCTTTGATTCTTGGAAGACCGTTCATGGCTACAGTTGGTGCAGTTATAGACACGCCCAATAAGAGGATCTCGTTCTCATACATTGACAAGGAGATCTCCTACAAAGCCATCCCCTCTGGAAGAGCTCCCACACATATCTCTTGCATCACCGTTGTTACAGGAGAGCCGTTGATGGTTGATCTTTTGGAAGAGCCTTATGATGAGCCAAATATCATAGACATTTTAGATGGCCCTTCTATCATCACCAAGAAAGACATCAAAACGACTAAGACAAAGAAGAAGGTGAAGAACAAAAGAGTCAAGGGTGCTGCCTATATGACTTTAATCCCTCAGAAGTGTGATGGATATTCGATTGAGTATAAGGTGAAGTGCAAAGGAACCTCAAAACCATTCTCTAAGGCTAGAGTTATTCTTACTTCGAAGCTGAAAGAGAAAGGAAAGGAGGTTGTGGAGAGCATGTTGAGCAGAACTCTGAAGCTGGAAGTGTCTAGTTGTAGAACTTGCTTGGGAGTAAGTTCTCAATTTTCTCCTGACTGATCACCTGAGCCAAAATTAAGCTAGTGACGTAAAACAAGCGCTTGGTGGGAGGTAACCCACTGGTGAGTCTGTACATAAGTTCTTTTACTTCTTTTGATTTTTGATTTTGGTTTTTTGTGTTTGATGTGAATCAGGTGCGAAGAGGCTCAGTGTCGGACGACACCAGAGTGGTGCCGGTCAACACCCCAACAAAAAAAAAATGGTGTGGTGAGCGTGGAGGCAACCCATTGGGACAAACATGACACCACATGCATCAATGTCGATGTCAAAGAGTCTCTGTGTCGACCTAAGCCTGGTATCGCTCGATACCAGTGCTGTGTGTCGGTCGACACACGTACTCCACTCAGGTAACTTCTCTGATTTTCACGCATTCACTTGGCTGTTATAATTTCTTTTACCGCCTTTGGGCTAGATAACACTAGGGACAGTCTTGTTTAAGTCTGGGGGAGGTAGTTGCTGACATTGTGTTTGTTTTTCTTAGATCAGTCATTTTTGAGTCAAAATTTGTTTTATTGAGTCAAAACTTGTTGGAGATGATGATTTTTTTTCTTGAGTTTATTGTTCTGACCTTGCTTCTAAGTGATCATTGTTACAGAATCAGTTCTAGACCAGACTAATGAAAAATCCCAAGGTAAACCAGTTACTAGAAAACACCCATGTTTCCAGCAGAACCCACTAAAGCCTGAGCCAAAATTTGCACTTCATCGATGTGGTTAATGTTCAGAGAGCTTGACTCCTCATTCATATCTGACAAATGAACCCATGTGTTTAAAGTAATGGTATTTTTCTCCCCTGTTACAAGTTAATAGATACAAGCATGAAATGATGAAATGATTTTCTTCTGAGTAGAGGGTTAGGAAAATTTCCAGCGATCCCATTATTCTACTTGGGAAGGAATGATCACACAAAGGTTGGAAGCGAGGTTAGAAAAATTTCCTGTGATACCATTATTCGCCTACACATTTGATACATAGAGAGGGAAAAACTGGGGATTCGGTGGCAAACACCATCAATACTCGCGTCTCAACCCTTGATATGTATATGCATTCAAAAAGATAAGAGCATGAAGTGAAATAAGTCTGGGGGAGAGAAAACAATATCGAAAAGTGTGAAAGTTGGGTGGTTCATTTGTCATGATATTGTATGGGAGATAGTCTACAAGGTTCTTAACATTGATTACAGCAATGAAACTGGCGATGAGGGCTTTATTGGACGATGCTGTGAAATAATGTGTGTAGTCTGGGAAGTTGCGAATGTCTACGGAGAAGTACATGGTGGTTAGATTTGGAACTGGTTACGTAATATGTGGAGCACTAAGAAAAAGGGTCATTGCAATGTTTCAAGAACAAGTGAGTCTCCGTGTTTTTAAAACCTCTTTCTCTTGTTTAGCTTTATGTTTGCTTGAGGGCAAGCAAATGCTAAGTATGGGGGAGTTCATATATCATGATTTTTACCCATTTTTAGCCATGATATATGTCTTATTTATAGAGTCTTTCTAGTATTTTGGAGTCTTTTCGAGTCTTTTCAAGTTTTAGGTGATTTTGGAAGAAAATGAGCCGTTTTGGGTGAAAATGAGCCGTTTTGGGTGAAAATGAGCATATGGAAATGCAGAGTCATGCAGAGACGTCAGAAGTTTGGCATTCGTTGAAGAACCTTCTACCTATGGATTGAGCTCAGATTTGGATACAAGACAGATCAATGGATTAGCTTTCATTTGGAAGTGGTTTGAGGCCATTCCAACAGTGCGATCAAAAGTTATGCCAGTTTTCGTGAAGACAGTCCAGTCTGGCGAGCAGAAGAGTCGACACGCAAGCTTGGTATCAATCGATACCAATAATGGTGTCGACCGATACCGACTTCAGGAAGAAAGAAACGTGACTTTTTACAAGTTTGAAGTTTGCACCTTGGTCTAGAAGACTTTAATAATTACTAGAAGCCCCAAAACGTGTTTTAGGTTATAAATTAGGTTTTTCAGCCACTTTTGTTGGCTAAGCTTTATTTTATTCTTGATACTTTGAGAGAGATTTGTTCCAGGGTTTTTGGGAGACAACTCTGAACCCTTGTTTCTTGTTGATTTCTTTTATGCAATTCTATTCATCTATGATTTATGTTCCATTGATCATGTCTGAGTAGATCTCCTTTATGTTAGGGTTCTCATAAAGGATCTCTTTGAATGTTAGGTTAATTGGGGTTCATAATCTGAATTAGTTCTTCACCATAGGTTGTTCTCAAAGCTAATTCTAGGTTGACGAATCTAGAACTTAGATCTTAGGTTAATCGATTAGGCACGACAGTGCAATTGATAATCTGACAGAACTTAGGGTAAGCAAAATAGCTATCCGCAAAGAGATTTGGTTTAGTTGTTTTGTGAACATATCAAACCTGAACTTTAAAGTTGGTTTTGATCTTTAGGATTTGCAAAGAAATTTGGGATTCTGGGATTTAGACTTAGATAATTCTCGCAACGACAGTTGGTTAATTATAGCTTAGTGATTTGAGTTCAAGAACCGTGCATAACATGAACCCTGACTAATTGGTTTGCCTGCATTCTCTGATTTCCTGAAAAATACCATGAGCCTATCTTCCTCCATCGAATTACAACTTTCTAAACTGCGTTATTGCTTTCAATTCCATTAATTTACTTAGCTTAATTCGAGTCTATATAATCTATTGTGTGATTCTTGAGTCTCTGTGGATTCGACCCCTAAATACTACAATCGACAAAGCTGTTAGTACTTTAGGGTATTATATTTGAGCTTATCACTTCCTCTTAACCCTAGCTAGTCTCTCTTGGTGATTAAGGTTAATTCTTGGAAGTTGATTTCTTATTGAATATAAAATATCTATATAAACCAATTGTCTTAAATTAAAAAGGAAAAGATCCTTAAACTTTAAAACCAAAAAAGAAAGGGAAACACCAAAATGAACACTTTAACATAGAAAAGAAAATACCAAAACATGATTCATAAAAGAAAACACAAAAACTCATTAACTAAAATACCTTAATCAACCCTAACCATCATCTCGTATCAAAGCGTGTCACGTTATGCATTTTGATCTACATGGAAGAAATGTTTTCATCAATATATATGATCAGCACCTATATCAAGTGAAACAAGTGATTTTGATGGGAAGTGTCAAGGTCACATACTTCGAGTGTATCGTGCCTTGTAATCCCCGATGCAGGCTGAGTAAGAGCAACGACAATGCATGAGCAAACAGTGAGGAGAATATAAAACTCAGAGGAAACTACCATTCCTGCAGAACTGATGTACAATCGGAGTTTAACCAGTGCTTGTTGAAATCATTTGTTTATTATTGTTTCACATATGCTTGAAGGTTTTGAATTTGTGTGAAAATATATAGTGAGTATGGTAGGTTTTTGCTTGAATCATGAGATAGAAATCGTAATAGATTATGAGGAAACCAAAGTGATGTTCTCTGATATTGACCACTTGTTGGACCATGAAATGAGTGGTGTTAAAGACAATCCAACTTTCAAAAATTTCATGAGATTAAGGTTTACTTAAGTAAATGAGACTTCTCCACGTAGAGCAGATCCTGATTATGGTTGCTGAGAGCTTCACTGACTATGCTACTATTCATTTAAAAGAGATTTTGATAAAATAAAAAATCCTGAAAATGCTTAGAGAAAAAGCATTATAAGCTACTCAAAGAAGGGAGATTAGAGTAATTAGATGTCAAATCAAAATACAGGTCATGGATGAACAGTTGGGGGAAACCTTGGAAGACGCAAGCTTTTTCTCAAGCAAGTAACCTAACTCTATTCAAAATCTTGCTCTCAAAGGCATGCCATATGAATTAGTAGTAGTATATATATATATATATATATATAGATCGTTGTGATGTATATATTTGTATTTGTGCTAAATGTACCATATGTATATATATATTGCTATCAAAAGATTGGGAATATGTTCATTTAATTTCTCAGCTATTTGCAATCGGTGATTTTATTCTCCAACTATTGCTTGTTCAAAAGAATTTTCCAAGTTGTAGTTGACTTTGCAAAATCAGGATTAAAAATGTCAATCGTTAATTACTAAACGGATTCCGTTAAAATTAATTGAGCATCGTCGGGGTTATATATTCTTCAATGGAGTTCTTCGCATAAGTTCTTTCCCAAATTTCGAACACTAAATCCGACAGTTACCAGAGGCGATTTCCGACATCAACCTCGAATTCCGACAGCGATCTCATGAAGAACCAAAATCCTTGCCCAGAAATGGACATATACATCTCCTCTATAAATACAACGGATTCACACTCTAAATCTGCAACGATTTTTTGTCTATTATTCTTTGCAGGTTCTAGATTTGAGTAATTAGAGATTGAAATTGGTGGAATTAAAACTGTGTGAGTGTATGAGGAGATATGTTCCAATCGTAGAAAGGAATTTGGAAATTCCTCTAACAATGTGTTCTTCAATGAGAAAAGAGGATTTTCGACA
The DNA here is from genome assembly GCA_002933935.1 of Eutrema yunnanense. Lineage (NCBI taxonomy): Eukaryota > Viridiplantae > Streptophyta > Magnoliopsida > Brassicales > Brassicaceae > Eutrema > Eutrema yunnanense. The sequence goes on from PKML01036372.1 coordinate 626,133, forward strand.
AAATGTGTATGTGGAAGTGATGTTACCATTTACACATCACAGTTAAAACCTAATCCCGATTGTCCTTACTTTCGTTGTAGTGTTTCACGAATGGTAAGCTATTAACTTCATTCCACTTTGTTTGATTCATTTAATTTCATTGGATTCTTCATGAGTGGAAACATGTTTCTGATGCTACACGATTGATTAACATTTGTTTAGGATGAGCATATGTTTAAGTGGGTGGAAGATGGGATGTATGAAAAGGTTAAAGCCATGATTCTTTGGTGGAAGAGAATCCGAGATTGGTAATGGGACGACGATTGAAGTGATGAATGAGTTGATGGTTGAGATCCAAAATGTGAAAGAAGAGGTTTTATAATGCAAAACCGAACTCCGCACTTTCAAAATCAAGAACATGGTGGTGCTTGTTCTTTGTTTTTTGTGTTTTAGCGTTTGTTATCATTTACCACATGTTTCACAAAGTTGATGGAAACACACTTGTATTTGGCAACAAGTGATTGTATTTGGTAACAAGTTGGTTTGCGTTTTTGTAAGACAAGACTTGGTTTGGCTCTCATCCTCACAGATTTTTACATTCACAAACGGGTCATCATTCTCCTCCACCTATGGATTTTCAGCCAATTGTGGCTCAGTCTCTCTATATTGATATACTCAAATTAATACCCTAACAGTACTAAAGCAGTAGTTGTAATATAGCTAGGGGTCGAACCACAAAGACTCACGGAGATCACTCAATAGATTATATAGTGTCAGATCAAGCTAAGCAAACAGATGTAATTAAAAGCAGAGCAAGAATTAAACGAGATGTAATTCAATTGGGAAATATAGGCTCAGAGTTTTTCTCAGGAAATCAATGAATGCAGATAAACTAACTAGCATGATTCAGATTTAGCGCAGTTCTTGAACTCAAATCACTAAGATATAATTAACCAACTGTCGTTGCGAGAATTATCTAAATCTAAATCCTAGGAATTCCAAATCTCTTTGCGAATCCTAAAGTCTATATCAGCTTTAAAGTTCAGGTTTGATATGTTCACAAATCAATTAAACCAAATCTCTTT